>JAFLJL010016230.1:0-12500 GCA_018398815.1 Conus ventricosus
GATCAGTGTATCGGGCAGGGTGACTGTGCAATAAATGACAAGTCTGATCAGTTGTATTCGGGTCGCCGGAACTGTTACCTCACCATCACTTTGTGAAATAAGAAAGTTGTTCGTGGAGGTAGGCCAAAGGATCCTGCAGCTTGATCGTGTATGTAAAAAAATTCGGCCTTTATGATGTAAGACTCGAAGACTACTTACTAACCAAATATGGGTGATGGTTGGATTTTAGATCCACATTTGACAACAGATTGTTGGAAGTGGAGTAAGGGTAGGGCAGATGCGTCTGAAAAATAAATATTCACAAGAAAGCAGACGGAAACGCCCCAATTCAAATGATGTTTTTATGGTTTGTGATGCTCAGTTAAAAATTGAAGAACAAGGCTAAAGGAACGCGGCTTATTAAAATGCAGAAAGAAATATTCTAATAAAAACAGTGAATAGTTTGAGTTTCTGCCCAAGATCCGCATGTTCTCTTATCTGCGGATTACATGGGTGTGGGAAAACCGTCTTCGTACTTGATTTGTTACAAACAATCTACAGGTTTCATTACGAGTACATTGTTATATTCTGACACAACCATTAAGCACCAAACCAAAGTCTTACAAAGAAAGGATAGTTTATTTGGACAGACGAGATATATTTTTAGGTTGATCCTAGCGAAGCTAGTGACTGTTTAAGAAAACATTACTATAGACTATTTGAGGGAACTGAAACACTGTTTATCTATTGATGACTGTTCGGATGAACAAGACATTGTTAAAAAAAGAAAAGCTTGTCAAAGCTTGCTTTAGTGGACGCTTTAGTTTTGGTGTGGCTCTTAACTCAAAATTCATGCTGTCTTAAAAGATTTCGATCGCAGTTAATCTGTTGATTATTTTACATAAGGACAAAGATGGGTTTTGAGAATGTTTAAGTGAATATTATATAATAAGGGACAAAGATGAGCTTAAAAAATAAAAGAGCGTTAAGTAAATCTAAGCACGATAAGCAATGCTTGCAGACTGACCCCCAGGCATTCAATATGTTTGTTTTTTATATTTTTTTTTTTATCGAATTGTTTATACAATTTGTTTTATTATAATTTTAATTTAAAAAGAATGTCTCGAGGGCCAGAATTCAAAAAGTGCAGCTAGCTCCTAAATGCACTGCAGTCGAGCTAAAAGACCTAGCAAACTACAACTGAGTTTGATCTAATAGGAGCTGCAGGAAATGATTATGGGGAATTTGACGTACAAAGATGAATGGGGTTTACAACGAACAGATGTTGAAGACAAAAAAAACGACAGCATATCCTTAAAACTAGAACAAATAAGAAATTAGAAACACCTGATTACGGCAAATATGACTACAAGGCTTTATAGACAAGACAATACTGGGACTTGCGTCCTGAAAATTAAGTGGGGATTTTAAATGTGACTTGCGAAGCCCCAATGTTTATACTTTGATAAAAAAAACCACAATTTTAGAAAAGCTTTGAATTCAGGTTCCTTTCTTGCTAGTTTGCTCTCTGGAACACAACAGAAAAGTGATTGTATAGATTAATATAAGCTTGAATATGCGTTTGAGCAGAAAGGAAGAAGCTTAGTTTGAAGTTGGGATGACACAGTTACCTTGAAATTATTCAAAAACACCAATGCCTAACACTGCTACTTGTGATTTTTGTTTTATTAATTACCCCTGGGGAGTCTAATTTGTTCTGCAGAACATGTGTTAGCAAGTGGTGTACAATTATCGTTGAAACTTGGATGGCCCTCCTCTTAGGTCGTTATTGTTATTTACTAAAAACGGAGATGAAAATATACACTTTGTCATCATTGACAAGGTTACTGTGAATGTTTGACCAAAGACAAATTAACAGTACTCGACTTTATTGTCATTTAGTATGTTGATTTTATTGCGGTTTCTCTGTTAATGAAGTGCTGCCAAAAGAATTAATAATAAGAAGATATGTACAAGATTAATCTAAAAAAATAATTTTAAATTTAAGAAATGGAGGTTCAACAGTTTGGGTTTTAAAGCAAATAACTGAACTTCAAAAGGAAATAGAAAGCGACTTAGATACGTATAGGACTACCAAAAGAAATATGCTAAAGCTTTAAATACTCTTTCTTATGTAATACTGGTTCATCAGCTGTAGCTAGCGTAAGTGCTGGGTCTAGTGTTGCTTTTTTTTAAGCTACTGGGGTTTGGGGGCGCCCGCCTTTAGCATTGGGGGGCCCCTTGGTTTAGGTTTAGGCGCTGGTCTATGATTGTAAGGGGCTGTTTTAAAAAAAAATAACTCCTAAATTACAAAAAGCACACTGCCATTGTAGCCCTTTAGCATCAGCAAAACTTTGTTCATTAAGATTAAGAATAAGAAAATCATTACAGGATGAAAACATTACAGACGAAGAATTTCAGAAGCTTATGGCTGATGGTGAGGATTACAGACGGCAAAAAATTGAACTTCAAAAGAGTGGAAAAAAAGACTTTTACTTCGCGACAGGTAGACACTGATGCAATTAAACAGAACATTGAAAAACAAACACATGATCAGTTAAACCCAAAAATAGGGTAAAAAATGGTTTTTACAGACTTGCCGCCCTGAACTGAATGACTGCTTGCATTTTCCCTCACCGGCTCTGCTAATATTGATTGCAACCCCCACATACCACCGATTCACTTGCCTACGGCCTACACACAGGCAACCCTAGCTGATATTGATCGCGGCCCAGACCCCGTCGTCCTCTTCAGCGGGTCGAGTCATGCGCACTGAAAATTTTGTTACGCTTCTTCCTGAAAAAATCTTTTTCGCAAGTGAGTTAACCAGAAAGAAGAAACATTTCTGAAAATTGTTTAACCGAAAGAAGAGACGTTTTTGAAAAAAAGTTAGCCGGAAGAAGAAACGTTTTTGAAAAAAGTTAATCGGAAGAGCATGACAACTTTTTTCAGTGCGATGTGTAACCTCATTAAACATGATGAAATCGAAACAACATTTGTGAGTACGCATTGCTAACCTCATTAACATGATGAAATCGAAACAACATTTGTGAGTACGCATGTGTAATATAAAATAGGATAATGAAATCGAGTTTGCTAGAATCCTAGACATGGATGGGCCCCTACGTGATCTTACAAAAGAAGTAAGAGCAACAGAGGCGCAGATAGACCGGGTTACTCAAGAAATATCTTCTTTTACAAAATTTCACAATGAGTTCTGTTCTAAATTACAGTCCCAGTGAAGGACTTTAGCGCCAGTGTTACGGAGTCAATATTCTCCGTAGAAGCTGGCGGGGCAAGTTATTGATTTTTGCTTCTCTGCCGCTAGCATGTTTGTGTTGCAGTGTGTGTGTGTGTTGCAGTGTGTGTGTGTGTGTGCGCTATAAGCGTTGTTATTGATTATGTGTGGACGATGAAGTTAACAAAAAAATGAATTTTTGCAGATTCAATTTTATTTATTTTTAAATTTTAGGTTTAAAAATGAAGCCCGAACACAGTGAATCTGATTTAAGGAATAATCTAATGATTTTAATGAAAATTGTAATGAACTATTTGACGAGACAATGAAAGCGTTAAACATTTGATTTAGTGAATCTGGTTTTAAAATTGATGTAGACAATATAATAAAAGATCATAGTGAACTATTTAACGAAGCAGTCAAAGTGATGAACATTGACTGTAGTGATTCAGAAAAAACTAAAATATTAGCGGTGTTATTGTAAGGTTAATGTGCCTTGAAGTGTTGAAAACGCTTGGGTGAAGAATAAAAAGCACGTTTTTACTTACTTTTAATATGCATTTATTTTTTTAATTTACGTAAATTTTGAGTTTAAAAAAATGAGCCTCACAAGCGCGTCTGAGTTTGAAAAACTGCCAGCCAGCGCACTGGTGAAAGGTAATTGACAAACAATTAAGCAATATGTTTTGAAGTAGACATGGACATCATTAACCCTACAACGTTCATGAAAGCGTAGCATATGCTATCTCTAAAATCCAGAGTTTCTTCAGATGGGGGCCGCCAGTAAAAGTGCTGTTGACCGTTCTCATTGATTATATAACGCCTGATGATAGTAACATGGAAGTCTGGGTTTTCAACTAAAAGAAGAATTATTAGCTATCACGATTTTAACTCTGACTGGGCCCGACTACATGCTTACACAGTTTAACCATGCAAGTGAGGAGGCAAAGTTAAGGGTTTCGGGCTGGTCTGAAGGAACGGCCCTTGAAAAATCAGATTGAAAAAACAAAGTTCTATCCTATAGTCGGCAATTCTTACTTTCCTCTCCCAAAAGGTTAGTTTTAAAACGAGCAGTCTTAAACATAAAAAATTCTGACAACATGTGTTTTATGTGGTGCGTTTTAGCGCATTTACACCCTGTTAAAAGAACACAGAAAGAGTATCTAATTATGAACAATATAAGCAAGAGCGAACTTGATAACTAAACTTTCCAGTAAGTATACAAACTATATTCAGTTTGAAGAACAAAACAAACCAAATTATGTAAACGTATACACATGGTTGTAGAAGCCGATCTAGTACCTCTAAGGTTCCCCCAACGCTCCTACTTTTGGCGAATCACTTGACAAACATGTAGACTTGATGCTGTTTAAAGATAGTACAAAGAGTCATTATGTTTTAAAACAGAACAATAAGCAGATTTTATGGCTTTTACATCAAAGGATAATCTAAACAAGGGCTTTTGTAGAAGATGTTTGCTCAGAACCCCAAATTTTTGAAGCAGCTGCCAACCATAAGAACGTTGTAAAAGTTTTGTAGCTGCAAAACCAAACTCCTCACAACCTAAACCAGGGTCCTAAAGTTAGTTTTAAAAATTTACACAAAATGAAAATGAGCCCATACGTAGTTTATGCTGACTTTGAATCAATCTTTGCCGCAGTACTATGGCCCCCAACAGCAAGAACAAAAAACAACCTTATTAACCCACCATCAATCTGTTCTTATGCGTTTATTGTTGTTAGGTCAGATGGGGCACACACACGCCCAGAGATTTATTGAGGTTCCAATGCAGCTAGTAGATTTTTAGAGCAGATGAAACAACTTTTCCAATCAGTTATCCAATGAACTAAATCTTTCAGACATTGTTTGACTCTGAAGACCAAGAACGCTATGACTCATCTACACACTGTTGGATATGTAACAGAGAATTATTAGGCGACACAGTGAGAGACCACGATCACATTACTGACAAATTCAGAGGGGCGCGCACAACAATTGTAATCTTCAACTTAAGTTGATCCTAACAGGGAAACTACCTATCTTCTTTCATAACCTACGAACTACGATTCTCATTTCATCATGCAAGCAGTGACTTCTGAATAAAAGAGGGTTACCTGCATTGCACAGTCTTCAGAAAAAGTACTGACTTTTACTCTTGACTGTTTATCCTTTTAAGACTCTGCTCAACATCTGATGGTGTTTTGGTTTAAACTAGCGGGATCTCTACAAGACTTTCCAATCAAATAAACAATACTTTGACCCATCTTTTAGTGCGCAAAGGGGTTTACCCTTATGAATCCCTGAACTCGTGGGGTAGGTTTTTACGAAGACACACTTCCTCCTAAAGGTACTTTCTTTTCTAGTCTTAGAGGCAAAGACATAACTGATGCTGAATATGAATACGCTCAAAAAGCCCGGACAGAATTACAAATGTAAACAATGGGTAATTATCATGATCAATATTTATTGGCTGACGTGTGTTTATTGGCCCGGACGTCCCTTTTAGAATTAAAGATCTACATGCATGAAACATTACTGTCTAGACTCATCACATTCATCTCTGCACCTGGTCTTTCTTGGGGTGCATTTTTAAAGTCTACAAAAAATCCAGGGTTGACAATTTCTGATCTTACCCACACTTCAGATGATTGAAGACGGGCTGAGGGGGGTATTAGCATGGCCTCACATCCTTACTGCAAAGCTAACCCAAAAAATATTTTAGACGACCCATTTACCCCACCAAACCGTCTACTATCTAATGTACTTAGACGCCAACAATCTGTATGGATGGCCTGAGTCAACCACTCCCACTGAGAAACTTTAAAAAAGATTAAAAGGGCCTCATGATGTCAATACTGTGTTTGGTATTCTGTCACAGCTTACGCCTGATAATCCAGCAGGACTAATCTTGGAAGTAGACTTAGAATATTCCTAAAGAATTACACGATCTCCACAACGATTATCCTCTAGCCGCAGAAAGATTAAAGATGAGTCCCATCGAACCTCCTGAACTTGTTCCCAATCTTAGGCACAAAAAATAAGTATGTGTGCCATTACAGACTCCTACAGTTTTACTTAAACATGGAATAAAACTGACTGCTGTTCACAGAATAATTATCTGTGATCAAAGCCCTTTATGAGGCCATACATAAAGAAGAATACTGATCTTAGAACCCAAGCCACTGATGCTTCAGAAAAGACTTCTTTAACTGATGAACAACGCTGTTTTTGGCAAAAACTATGGAAAATCCACCAAACGTAAGATGTTTTAAAATTAGTTTCAAAAGAAAACCAAGCAATTAAGTTGGCCTCTAAACCTAACTATCAAGACTTTAGAAGATTTTAACGACCCGCCTGGTTGGCAAATTAAGATGAAGAAAAAAGGATGTTAAGTTGGACAAGCCCGGGGTTTTATCGGCTTTACCGTATTAAGGTTTTCAAAGTTATTGATGTTAGAATTTCTGTATGACCTTTAAACCACTGTACCCAGAAGCAAGAGTTCTTTTACACAGACACTGATAGTTTATTCTAGACTCCCACAAGACTTTACAAAGACTTAGAAACAGAATAGCTAAAGGAACTATGGTGGTTTCGTCACGGACTATCAAAGATTCGCTTTATTCAACTGTGAACAAGAAATGATTGGAAAAGAAAGGAGAAATTATGGAACAGTTATAAAAGAATATGTGGGTTTGCGGTCAAAGATGATGACGTTGCCCCAAGACTTCGTTTAAATTTAAAAGGCTAAGGTAAAGTAAAGATTGTCAAAATAAAAACACGATAACTACAAGGCAAGCTCTTATTAAAAAATTTTTTTTCACACAAATGTTAATCGCCCAGCTCCCCTTCATCAATAAACACAACTGCTGTTACAAGAAATCATAGTTTCTAACAAACAAGAGAAAATTACGTCAATCCTGAGTTTTCATAGCTGTAGGGCATTGGAAAACTTTAAAAGATTTTAAATTGACTGACTTGGCTTGTACTTAACTTAAACTAACTGTACTTAACTTAAGAAAACCGACTAGTACTTACTTAATAACCTAACAAAAAAAACCTAACTATAAATTTAAAACTAGAACTTAATTTTTTAAGCATTAACTTGTAATTCACTTGCGCTTAACTTAAAAAGTACTTTCTATAACTAACTAACTTGTACTTTTCTATTCTAACTTTACTTTATTTAGTTCTAAAAACTATTCCATAAAAATGGATCTACAGCAGGAGGTTGCACTTTTTTTGCAAAAGCTGGTTCTTCTTCTTTTAAATGTGGGGTTGTGACTTTCTGCTAATAATTATGTGTTGGTATTTGTATGCTAAAACTCCCGCCAACACACAGCAACACCCAATACAAATGATACTCTATGTTGATGGTTGTTGTTTTTAATGGTGTTTTTTTATTGTTTGTTGGCGGCGATGTTGTATTCAATCTCAATTTTGTTTGGTGATTGGGTTTTCTTTTCTCGTCTGTTCCTTCAGCAATTTCCCCCCGCCTCAACATGTACAGGTTTTAGTACAACTCACCTGTGGAAATTCATGTGGGCTCCCTTTCAGTACATTCTGGTCCTGCGGAGGGTCTGCGGTGTCTTCTTCTCTGATCGCTCATTTTTTTATTGCGATTAAATTTATATGATCAAAATTTTTTATGATTAAAGTAATTAATCCCATGATGATGGCATTTAAAATCGTCCCAAATTGTATTAATGTCATTTCAAGATTTTTTGGACTGTTTAAACCGGTTCTTGTGATAAATCATATTTAAAATCTCTCTGAATCAACCGGCATCATTATTCTAACTAGCATATGGCACATTGTCGACCACATTTTAACTGTTCGACACTTAGTCAACCCTAAATACTGTTTTTTTTCCAACGTGCCGAGAGTTTTTTTTCTTTATGGCATGGTCGCGGTACCTACGGTAGTTGCTTGCTCCTCACACTTTTTAATAGTTGTCCCCAATCCTTTTTAAAAGCAATAAAAATAATTAATACTTTTAAAACCATGAGTTAACGCTGGTTAATTATGCGTGCCTGTTGTTGGTGTTTTAGTCTATTCAACCTTGCAAAAGTTTGTTAGGAATAAAACCCCAACATGGGAAAGATAGAAGATTCGCAAAACTAGTTGCAACTATTTTTGCTTTAACAACAAAAGATTACTTATTAATAAGCACATAGCAGTCTTTCGTATTTTGATATTTTAATATTTTTTTGTTAATAAAAAGATAGTGAAAAAAAGTTTCAACATTTACAACTGCTGTATTTTGCGGGCCCTTTTTTGGCTATAGCGTGTTAGCAAAAACATGTTTAAAATGAAGCGGCTGGACCTAGGAGGTTAGAACATTGAGGACGTTGTTAAGGTTATTTTAATTACTGCAGGATTGCACAAAAATTTCTTATTACACAGGGATTTCCCAGAAAATATTTATACATAGAAAGATTAATCTAGAAAATATTGATTTATAAAAGATGTCTGGGTTGGTTCGATGGTGGAGGGGCTATTGTTAATGCTTTTGCCTTCTCTGGAAGCAATTATATGTTTAGTAAATTGCGGTCCGATGAAGAGAGAGAACGTCATAACAAGGCAATAGAAGATTTAGCTAAGGCAAGAGACGCTTATGAGAAAGACGAATTGCTCACTTAAACTTTATTAATAAAAAGTTAAGAGAACAGGGTCATGCAGAGCACACATTTACAGACGTTGATGAAGCAATGAATGAGTATTACTTAGTGACGGGAAAGAAGTTTCTAACATCGCCACCGCCAGAACTGTCTGACTTTTATGAACCATCTGAGGAACAGAAGACTGCAGAAATAGTTTTATTGCAGTTGGCATGACCTCAGTCTACCTTGTTGCTCACTTTCTTGTATAAGATCAGGAATAGAGTTTTAGAACTTACCGCCATGACATTGACAAACAAAGCACAAGACAAGACACGATGCATTTCAACCACTTGGGTCTTCATCAGGCGAAAAAGTAAATCACATTTAACATGTGGGACAGTACAAACTACGAAAAACAAAAAAAGGAATGAAAAAGGATTTTATCCGTAATTCTCCATGAAGGCGGAAATGACATGAGGCCAGGGGGATTATGGGAGAGGAAACAGAGGGGGGGGGGGGGGGGGGGTTGCGTCAGGGGAGGTGTGTGTTGTGATATGATAGGGTTTGTGTCTAGTTTATTTAGGATGGTATGATATCTTTGTGATGGTTGTGGTAATGGGGATAGATAATGATGAAAAAAAAAAAAAAAAAAAAAAAAAAGGAGAAAGAAAGGTGTGTGTGTGTGTGTGTGTGGGGGGGGGGATTTAAGGGGAAGGATCAAAACAAAATTAAGATTAGATAGATGGAGGGTTGCTGTAACTACTGTATGAAGTGAGTGAAGAGGATGTGGGGGTGGTGTATGTAAGTGTGGTGTTATGTGTGTGTGTATTGTGTGTTTGGTAGGGATATTGCCAACTGATGTGGAAGAGGTGGGTATGTGTGTTTGGTTATTGTTGGATATTGATGCCTTGGGGGTGTAGTGTCCCCAGTTTGGAAATGAGATGGGATTCTTGAGTTGTGCGTTCAAAGCTGTCACTCTGTGACTGCCAGAGTGCCATAACTTTGACATGGTCGATGTTGTGTTGGGTGTGGTTGAAGTGTAGGGCGACGGGTTTGGGTCGGTGGTGGCGGATATCAGCCAGATGTTCAGCGATGCGTGTTCAAGTGTGCGTGACGTTTCCCCTATGTAGATCTTGCCACACAGCGGGCAGTGGATGGCATATATAATGTTGGGGCTCTGACATGAAAATGTGCGTTTGACTGTGAAGGAGTTTTTGGGGCCCTGTAAGATGGTGTCTGGTTTGGTGAGGGGGCAGATTTTGCAGTTGGGTTTGGAGCAGGGGTGAGTACCTGGTGGTGTAGCTGTCCCTCACCAAACCAGACACCATCTTACAGGGCCCCAAAAACTCCTTCACAGTCAAACGCACATTTTCATGTCAGAGCCGCAACATTATATATGCCATCCACTGCCAGCTGTGTGGCAAGATCTACATAGGGGAAACGTCACGCACACTTGAAACACGCATCGCTGAACATCTGGCTGATATCCGCCACCACCGACCCAAACCCGTCGCCCTACACTTCAACCACACCCAACACAACATCGACCAATGTCAAAGTTATGGCACTCTGGCAGTCACAGAGTGACAGCTTGAACGCACAACTCAAGAATCCCATCTCATTTCCAAACTGGGCACACTACACCCCCAAGGCATCAATATCCAACAATAACCAAACACACATACCCACCTCTTCCCATCAGTTGGCAATATCCCCTACCAACACACACACATACACACACACATACACAACACTTACATACACCACCACCACATCCTCTTCACTCACTTCATACAGTAGTTACAGCAACCCTCCATCTATCTAATCTTAATTTGTTTTGATCCTTCCCCTTAAATCCCCCCCCCACACACACACACACACACACACCTTTCTTCTCCTTTTTTTTTTTTTTTTTTTTTTTTTATCATTATCTATCCACCATTACCACAACCATCACAAAGATATCATACCATCCTAATAAACTAGACGCACAACCCTATCATATCACACACACACACCTCCCCTGACGCAACCCCCCCCCCCCCCCCTCTGTTTCCTCTCCATAATCCCCCTGCCTCATGTCATTTCCGCCTTCATGAGAATACGGATAAGTCCTTTTTCATTCCCTTTTTTTGTTTTTCGTAGTTTGTACTGTCCCACATGTTAAATGTGATTATTTTTTCGCCGATGAAGACCCAAGTGGTTGAAATGCATCGTGTCTTGTCTTGTGCTTTGTTTGTCAATGTCATTGGCGGTAAGTTCTAAAACTCTATTCCTGATCTTGCTTCGTTCGCCGCCTTCAGTCACTCCATTTTGAAATTTTCTGTATAAAATAAAATGCATTTAAAATATGGACAAAATATATTATTCTCCTAAAGGGTATTGGAAAGGAAAGACTGCTATTGAAAAACTAAGTAAAGCCGCTAAAGTGTCTGAATCAGATGCGAAAGACTGGCTTTCAAAAGAAGCAATTCGGCAAATATATCTACCTGCCCCAAAAGAATAATAGGGCCTAGATTTGTTAACTCAGTTCCAAATGACACCACCAGATGACTTGTTGTATCTTCCACATGACAAAGTTAGAAGAAAAAAGTTTAAGTATGCCTTGACAGTTGTTGACATGGCTTCAAGATACAAAGACGCTGAACCTTTAACAGATAAAAGCTCAACTGCTGTGGCTGTGGCTTTACAACAAATATACATGCGAGGCCCATTAAAGTATCCTAGGATGACCAAAGGTTTATGATGGAAAGAGTTTAAAAGTTCTGTAAACCAAAATGTTTTTAAAACATCATGTTACAGTTAAGAGAGGGATCCCAGGCAACCATCGATCGCAAGCCCTAGTAAAAACTTTAATAAGAATCAGGCTGAACGCCGTAACCTATCAATATCACAGAGAAATTAATAGATAGAGAACCCAACACAGAATGGGTTAGGAGATTGCCAGCAGTCTTACGTGCCATGAACAATGAAGAATTTAAAGCAACAGGCCTTAAACCAGTAAACGCAATCAAATTTTACAAATTAGCATTACTGAAGGCATCCAAGGTAATCAAAAACTCTTACCGTTTGGGCTAAAAGTAAGATACTTGTATGCTCCTGGAGAGGCAGAAGGTGATGTTAGAATTAGAGCCACAGACCCTATATGGAGCGTAGACGTATATGAAGTTGAACGAATTATGAAAACATCCCCTCCCGTGTATTATTTAAGAGAGACTCTCTCTTCGAAAAAGCCTGCCCCTAAAAGATCCTTTGTTCGTGAAGAGCTGCAAGTTGTCCCGCTAAACACAGTAAGTTAAAAAATAGTGTTTATTTTTTGCTAAACTTAATTTTTATACTCTTGGAGAGAATGTCTATATGCGGGTTCACGATCACCCCCTCTTATTTTGCACGGAAACCCCCCGTTTTAAAGTAACGATTACGTCAATTTTAGAGGTTTTGGCGTGTTAATTTTTTTGTAAAACAGGTGTTAATTTTGGCAAAAACTGATATGAGATGGACGTGATTTGTATGTGAAAAGGGGGGTTTTCGTGCATAATAAGATGGGTGAGCTTGAACCCGTATAAAGACATTCTCTACTCCTCTAATTGTGCGCAAAATGGATGTGGAGTGAAAGCGAGGCTGCTGGGAAGGAGACATTGTGAGTTGGAATAATAATAATAACAGCAACACTATTATTACTA
>JAFLJL010016231.1:5000-39801 GCA_018398815.1 Conus ventricosus
CGCTGGTGTGTGTTCATCAGTGGGGTGATGCCAAGCGTGTTAATTAGAGCCCACGGACGTGAGTGTGCAAGCCTTGGTGTGTGTGAGTGTGTGTGAGAGTGAGTGTGTGTGTGTGTGTATGTGTGGAGGGTGGGGGGGAGTTGTTGTTCTTATTGTTATGTGTGTGTGTGTGTGTGTGTGTGTGTGTGTGTGTGGTGTGTGTGTGTGTGTGGCGTGCACATGTATGTTGTATTTGAAGGTCTTGTTCTTGTTCTTGATCCTAAGTCATCTTCTGAACATTCACGCACACAGTCACAGACACACACACACTCACACACACACACACACACACACACACACACACACACACACACACACACACACACACACACACATTAAGAAATTAAAGGATGCCGTCTCTTTAAATGCAATAAAACATCGTCAGTAGGCTGGACGTATTTCAAATCAAATGTTACAACACATGCCAAAAACTTTTTTCTCTTTTTATTAAAAATATTTCAAAAGATTTGGATAGATGGTCTTATGCCAGTTTATTTGGAAACATCAATAGTAATCCCAATTATAAAGCAAGGAAGCCTGTCACAAACATCGACAGTTATCGACCTGTCGCTCTGGACTTCTCAATGTTGCAAAACTTATGGAAAAAATTGTACTTAATAGACTTATCTATTTTTTGTAACAAAAATCATATAATACCTACTAATCAAGCAGGCTTATAAAGGGAAGATCTACCACTGATCATATCGTAAAGTTAACAACTCAAATCAAATATCAGTTTGCCATACGAAGATGTGTTCTGGCTACATTCTTTGATATTAGAAAGCTTTTGATAGTGTATGGCATGCTAGATTGTTATACAAATTGAAGGCGATTGGGATTTCAGTAATTTTTTACAGTTATATTAAAGAATTTCTAACACAAAGAAGTTTACAGGTCAGAGTACAAAACACATACTCCAGTTTTAAACCATTGGATATGGGTATTCCTCAAGGTTCTGTAATATCTCCAATGCTATTTAATATTTTGCTGTATGATCTTCCAAAACATGTAACTAAAAATGCTACAGTTGTACAATATGCCGATGATCTGTGTATGTGGATAAATACTAGTATGAGAAAAAGCACACCCAAAAGAGCAATAAAATTACCACAGAAAACTTTATCAGGCAGAGCTTGATAACCTTAGCAAATACTTGTTTATAAATGGTCTAAAGCTTTCCCATGAAAAAACTCATATGGTTTTATTCAACAATGGGGATGATCCCTCTGATTTAACCATCTTTTAAGCTGGATGGGATAACACTTACATACGTACACTTAATTAAATTCTTAGGTGTCCATTTCACATCGAAACTCACATGGAATATCCATGTTGATTACCTTTTTAAACAGGGCAAGAAAAACTTTAAATTTCTGAAAATTTTGAGCAAGCAAAGCTGGTGCCAAGATGGAAAAACATTAAAGCTCTTGGCTTTGGCATTAATTCGTTCTAAATTATCATACGCCCAAGAGGCTTTCTTAGCGCACCTAAAATATTTGTTACAAAAACTACAAAGTGTGGATAGCAAAGCCTTCAAATTATGCCTAGGAGTTCCGGTATATGCCTCCACTTTGAGGACATACAGAGAAATAGACGTTTCACCACGAACTGACACAGTTAAGCTCGGTGATCACATTGTGGAAGAGTACACTTGGTCATGCGTTCGCGGACAGGGTCGTGGCAATGCTCAGCGCTATCATCCACCAGGGGTGCTCAGGACCCTATGTCGTTCCTTTTTTTGACGCAACACCCAAAATGAACATCCCTCCTAAACAGGACAATGCATATAAGCACACACCACAACCAAGGGCCTACCTAGCAATTTCTTCAGGCATAACAGCGCTTCAAATGTGCTGCCCTGGCACCCAGCCCCCCTCTGTCAGATTTCATTTTTATTCCCAAAGAACATTTTTGGGCAATGATGAATCTTGGCACCTGGACGTTGGACCCTCCTGCCGTCCCACGCCACAAAAGCGGGCCCCTCTCAATGCTCTTCACAAGGCCATCGTCCATTCGTGGGTGGTGTGTCAAGGGGGGACGCTTGAAACACTGGTCCACTCAATGCTCCCGCAGGTGTGTCAAGCAGTGTCCATGCAAATGGTGCCACACACACGGGATTAGGACTTCAAGCTGGTTTTGTTCACGTAGACCTTGGATTTTCCACACTAAGACATATTGCTGATGACTTTTCAACTCAATTATCGGTTGTAATGAATCAAATCACGTTGAATTCCGCTTCCACTCTGTAAAATTGTGACCAAATAAAATTCACCCCTAACCTTCAGCTAGTTTGCTTTCGCCGTTTTTTTTCTACTTGGATAAGTCAAGTATAGAATAGTTAGAGACAGACAGACAGATTAGACTGATAGACTGCGAAAAAATTAAGCACAAACACGCCCAGAATTTTCAAAATATTTCGACACAAAGTCTTTCGAAGGGACATTACCAACTTCACGCGCACGCACACACATACGCATAGACAGACGCTCACGGGACACGCCACCCTCAGACAGACACTACACAACTAACACACAACACACACACACACAAAACCACACCACACCTCACCAACTCCACACCGTACACTTTTCACACAAGCGCGCGCTATGCTACGACTATGCATTATACTCTCTCTCTCTCCTCCCTCTCCTATCTCTCTCTCCTCGCTCCTCTCTATCTCTCTGCAGAATGTCACGGTTTGCCAAAGAGCGTCTATCCGCAGCCGTAAAGGTACATGGCTAGGCCTATGCTTATCCGCGGGAAGAGATTCGCTCGTGGTGGGTTTTGTATTTTAGCGGTTGACAACAGAGCTGCACTGCAACATAGAGAAAGTCTGAGTGGGCGCGTGAGTTGACATACCACACATGAAAGCTGTGAGGACACTGTGGACCCTGTTTCTACGACGGTCTTAACCAAAGCACGTGGCCCACGGATACGCTCGGCTCACGTGTCTTGGTAGGATAATAGTTAGGGTCGTCTTCTTAAGAGATCGGATTACAGGGAAGATGTTTTACAATATGTCCATGGTTGTAAGTAGGCATTAGCCCAGTTTTACTAAACCAGTATGTAATCCTATAGGAAGGGGTTGGTGGGGGGTGGGTGGGAGGGGTGGGGGGGGGGGTGGGGTCGGAGATGGTGAGGAGGCGTGGAGGTGGGGGAGGAAGTCCTTTCCGCAATAGGAGGCCAGGAGGGTTGGTATTGGTGGGTGGTAGGGTTGGGGAATGAGGATGAGTGAATCACGAGTGATTTTTCAGAATCAAAGTTGAACTTGTGCGTATGTTTTTTTAATCTGATTACGCTTCGAGGGTTTTATCGAAGGCGTCAGATAGGAATGTGATCACGAATTGTCCCTGTCAAAACACAAAGGTCTGTCACAGCCTTGATCTTTACCGTTTCTTATATTTTTAAGGATGAATGACTGAGAAGTTTAAAAATGTATCCCAGCATGATTGTTGTTTTCTACTGCGATATTTTTTCACTAGGGATGAAAAGAGTTTGCAAGAACATCAGATGATTTTTTTCCCTTTTTTCTTTTTCTTTGGCTTTTTGTAACGCCGTAAGGTCGTGTATTCCGGGGCCCCTACAGCTGTATTATTACCCCCACTCCACACGCCAGACACGCCCAGTCGTTCTGGCGCTCCTGGTTCGACAGTCACACGCTTGACGTTGTCCCCCGTCGCAGCCACCGACACCGACCAATCCACAGGATAGAAGAGACAAAGTGTTCGACATTGAGGCGACACCGCCAGCAGGGGAGAAGGAGGAGACACTGCACGAGGGCCGTAACGAAGTCTTGTCGTTGGTGGTCTAGTTCGAAGGCGTGAGGCCCCGTGGGACGTGGTGTATTGACCGTTGGACCGTTCTGATGTGTAGACACCCGTGGGCACTGCCGCGCGATGAAAGCCGAGTTTGTTCTGAGCCCATCCCGGTTTCCATTGATTGCTTGTCTTGACGAATCTTATTTGTGTATTGGGGACTTCACAGTGCGTCCCGTCGGAAGAGGTTGCAGGTTTTTTTGTGTGCAATTGCCACCACATACGACGCGCGCATAAGCTATTGTCACACCTTTCGCAATATGCAAGCACACCACACAGGGGCCGCGCGCCGCGGCGCAACACCACACACACACACACCATCACCACACACACACTCACTCACACACACACATTGCTGCGCCATTGGTGCATCACACTCGTATCATACATATGCAATGCATCACACTTATTCAAACAACACCACACACACAAACAGCACACACACTCACACACACACACACACCACACACACAACTCACACTCTCTTTCTCTCTCTCAATCTCTCTCTCTCTCTATCTATCTCTCTTCTCTCTTCTCTCTCTTTCTCTCTCTCATTAACACATTACATGTGCGCGTGGGCGCGCGCGCGCGCGCCGCACACACACACCACCACACACATCTCCCCTCACACACACACACACACACACCACCATTGGGGAGTGATTCATTGTATACCTGACAATCTGTGATCTGCAAATCCTTTGGTTTCATCTATGGCAATAAAATATGTTCTTGTACTTGTTCAAACACAACACACACACACACACACACACACACATCACACCCACACCATCCACACACACACACCACACCACCAACACCCCACACACACACACCACACCCACACACAACACCACTCCCTCACACACACACACACACACACACACACACACCACACAACACACACGCAGACACACACACACACACACCACACACACACACAACACACACACACACACACCACACCACGCAGACACACACACAACCACACACAGAGCGAGCTGCGCGTTTGGTCTTTTTTGTTTTTTCTTATCGTCTCATATAACTTCTAGTTAACAGCGCTTAAATGGAGGAAGGAAAAACAGAGAAGGAACAGGACACAGGACAACATAGTAGATATCCACACTAACACGGCGTGCGCGGGCACGTGCGCGCGGGCCAACATGCAAATGGACATAGGATGATTGATCGTTATCCTTGCACGCTTAGTCTCCCGGTCCCGGAAACAGTGAAGCAGAGTGGGTGTTCTGAGGCTTTGCTGTCATCCTTCAGCTACACTAATGCATGCCGGATGATTAGTGGATGAATACAGCAACTAGTACTGGTTAGGGCGCAGGAGAGGAGAGAGTGAGAGAGCTGAGAGAGAGTGGAGGAGAGAGAGAGAGAGGGAGAGAGGACAGACAGACACGGCGGACAGACAGAGACAGAGAGAGAAGGTGATTGATCGGATGATGATGGATGATGTTTGATTTTGAAGGAGGAGTGGAGAGAGAGAGGAGGGAAAGGGAGGGGGAAGGGGACGTGGCGCGAGGAGGGGCGCCGCGAGAGAGCTGAAGTGGAGAGAGACGAGAGTGAAGAGAGAGGGAGAGAGGGAGAAAGGGAGAGAGCGCGCGAGAGGAGAGAGAGAGAAGAGAGAAGGAGGAGGGGACGAGAGAGAGAGAGAGAGAGAGAGAGAGGGAGAGGGAGATAAGAAGTTGGGACTGAGCGACGAAAGGGGAGGTGAGGAGAAGAGGGATGGATGGGAAGGGAGGAGAGATGAAAGGGAGGAGACGAGCCCGGAACGGAAAAATCGTGTTCCTACTGAGTTACCGGCGTTCGACTTCTCACGGGCACCGTTTTCGGTTAGTAGTAGAGGGGGTGGTTTTCACAGGCCCGTGTTTCGTTTCGCGTAGAGGGGGAAGTCCGCCCCGTTCGGTCGTAGTCTAGAGTTAGAGGGGGGATTGGATTTTCAAGCCTCGGACTTTTAGGTTCGTTTCTTGATTCTGACTCACCGTGCTCCGTTTCCCATAAAGGGTCCTGAAGTCCTTACTACAAAACCTAACTTGAGACCCTTCAAACCGAGGCTATGTGGCATTTCCGTGTGTTGCACGCCTGCATAACATCTTGCAACACACGTTTAACGTGGTAAAAATTCCCATCCACCAACTTTTTTCGGAGAAAAAAAAAGAAGAGCGGAGAAAGGAGGAAAGGCCTGTTTTGGCCGTTGGTTACCAGGGACACGTTACCACACTGCAGCACCGGAAAGATATGAACGAAAACCTAAGTCGACAGGCTAATTTTATATTCGACCGGGAGAACTGAATGACACAGGAAAAAAACCTAAGCCCAAGTGACTGATATTATTCGACCTGAATGAACAGGAATGACTGACGTTTCGACGCTTATAGACACAGGTTGACCTGGACGACGTTCGACTGAATGCACACAGGAATCGACCGGGCGACGGAAAATAATGGTTGGCATGGCAGGCGAAGAGTCTGCAGAAGGCTCTACCGGCGTAAAGGCCAGCCCGTTGGTGTTGTAGCCCCGTTGTGTGTACGAGGGAGCGTTGGATTGTTTTGAAGCGTTAGAGCTTGGTCTCTAACCAGAAGATAGGCGCTCGCCTATAAAAGTACTCTCAAATTTAATGATAGCTAATGCTAAAGTGATGGATATTATATGATGAAGATGTTTGAGGGAAAGGAAGAAAAAAGAAGAAAGGAATTTTTGGGAGGGACAGGACAGGCAGACGAGTCACACGGTGGTGAGATCAGATGCAACGGAACTAAAGTGGTGGTAATGTACCGGTTTTGCGATCAGCCATCAGAAAGGTTGGGGAAAGATTGAAAAAAATAATACTAAAAGAGAACAAAAAAGATACCGCGGCCACACGGTCTAGTCAGTGTAATCTGTGAGCCGTAATTACCGTACTGCATTGCTCTTGTTGGGCAACATCTTTGACTCTAATCCCACACCCCAATCCCCCAGCGCCCCCTACCCACACCCACCCCAACCAACACCTCTCACTCTCTCTGGGTAGAAGAAATTGAAAAGTATGGTATGACTGTGTCAGGGTTACTATATTCTTATATAATGGCGCTTTCGTTAGTTTTTGTCTGACATAATTATCTGGTACGTTTGATATATGGCATTTCAAACATCAGCCCAAGGTCTGTATCTGTCCCGGGTTGGGGCTAATGCGCAGGGGGCGGGGTCAGACATTTGAGAAGTAAGTGTCCTTGAGACCCTCTCGTCCTTTTCATTAGCAGTCCATTCATGCTCTATTCCCATCAGTCATTAATACTGCGCAGGAAAGGTGTCCGGACTCGTTCTGCATTGAGATGTGGTGTTGTTTTTGTTTTGTCGAGTGGTGGTGTCCGGTTTATTTCGGAACAGTCCGCACGCAGTAGTGACAACTGCTTGATAACAACGGCGACTGCGAAAATCGGACTTCTTAATGTTTTGCCGACGCAAGCTTCGTCTCGCAATACCCAGACAAAGCATAGACAACGAAAAAGAGGTTAGATTTGTGCAATTATTGTGGTTGTTTCACGGGCACGTGAATGGGAAAATAAGTTATAATTAATATCAATAATGATAAATGATAATACAAAGATAATGATTGTGATGATTGATGATGCGGATGATGATGAATGATGATTGTGATGATGTGCTGATGATAATATTTATAATAATAATAATATAATAATAAACTGTGATATCAACAACAACAGCAACAACAAAACAGCCATTAGTTTGGTTGGTGGGTGATATTGTTCGCTCTTTGCTATTCCTTCAAGTCTGTGGAAAACTAACTTTGGATATTAATCCAAGGCCAACACTCGTAAAAGAATTCATAGAGATTGGGGGGCAAACTCATATGGTCCTCTCCAATAACAGACACGATTGATCAAAACTTATCAACTGAATAAGACTTTGAGTCTATCGGGAGGGTCCCCAGCGATTACTGAGGACGTAGTAGTGCGCTTGGGTTGTTGTGTTCATCAGTGGGGTGGTTGATGCCCAGCGCACAGCAGCGTGCGATCTTAATTATAGAGCCCACGGACCGTGAGTCGTGCAAGCCTTGGTTTGAGTAGGTGAGTGTGTGTGAGAGTGATGTGTGTGTGTTGTGTGTATGTTGTGGAGGGTGGGGGATGGGAGGTTGTTGGTTGTTCTTATTGTTATGTGTGTGTGGTGTGTGTGTGTGTGTGTGTGTGGTGGTGTGTGTGGTGTGTGTGGTTGTTGGTGCGTTGGCACATGTATGTTCGTTTATTTGAAGTTGGTCTTGGTTCTTGTTCGTGTTTCCTCCTAAGTCATCTTCTGAACATTCACGCATCACGATCACTAGACACACACACACTCACACACACACCACACTCACAATCACACACACACACACCACACACACAACACCACACACAACACACATTAAGAATTTTAGGATTGCCGTCTCTTTTAAAATGCTATATAAAACATCGTGTAGGGCTGGACGGTATTTCAAACAATGTATACAACACATGCCAGGAAACACTTTTTTCTCTTTTTATTTTAAAAATATTTCAAAAGATTTGGATATAATCGGTCTTCATGCCAGTTATTTGGAAACAGTTCATAGTAATCCCTAATTATAAAGCAAGGAAAGCCTGTCTACTAAACATCGACCGTTATCGACCTGACGCTCTGGACTTTCATGTTGCAAAGACTTATGGAAAAAAATTGTTATTAATATAGACTTATCTGATTTTTGTAACAAAAATCATTAATACCTTATAATCAAGCAGGCTGTATAAAGGGGATGATCTTACCACTGATCTTATCGTAAGTTATCCAACTCAAATATGATATCCATTTGCCAGACGGGATGAGTGTTCTGGCTACAATTCTTTGATATTTAGGGTTAAAAGCTTTTGCTAGTGTATGGGCATGCTAAGATTGTTATACAAATTGAAGGCGAGGCCAGATATGGGGATTTCAGGTAATTTTTACTGTTATATTAATGAATTTTCTAACACAAAGAAGTCTTACAGGTCAGAGTATACAAACAACATTCTCCAGTTTTTAAACCATTTGGATATGGTCTTTATTCATCAAGGTTCTGTAATTATCTCCTAATTGCTATTTAATATTTTGCTGTATGATCTTCCCAAAAACCATTGTAACTATAAATGCTTACAGTTGTACTATATTGCGATGATCTGTGTATGTGGATAAAATCCTAGTATGAGAAAAGACACCCAAAAGAGCAATAATAGACCACAGAAAAACTTTATCAGGCCAGAGCTTGATAACCTTAGCAAATACTTGTTTTTAAATGGTTAAAAAGCTTTCCAATGACTAATACTATATGGTTTTATTTTGGTTTCAACAAGGGGGATTGATCCTATGATGTACCATCTTTTAAAGCTGGATGGGATACACTTAATAACGTACACTTAATTAAATTTTTAGGTGTCCATTTCCATCGAAACATCATCATGGACATTGCCCATGCTTGATTACTTTTAAACAGGGCCAAAGAAAACTTTAAATTTTATGAAATTTTTGAGCAAGCAAAGCTGGTGGCCAGATGGAAAAAAATTCATTAATGTCTGGCTTTGGATGCAATTCGTTCTAAATTATCATTCGCCCAAGAGGCTTTCTTTAGCGCACCTAATATTTGTTACTTAAAACTACAAAGTGTGGTTAGCAAAAGCCTTCAAATTTTCCTAAGAGTTCCGGTTATTGCTCCCCTTGAGGCACATACAGAGAAATAGACGCGTTTTAACCTTTAAATGAATATAGGAATCTATCATTGCAAAAGATTTCAGGAAATTGGGATCAAACCATGGTAGGTGTAAACTTGAAACGGAAAATATCTATAAACCCAGAGAGTGATTATCCAAAAAGAGCAAAAAAGATATTGCCCTCTCTGTGCACTATCTGTTTCATACACTGCTGATTTGTTTTTAAGAAAAGTTGTAATTGATAGTTGTTTCACCGTCTTTGTCAAAAACGTCCCTTATAGATCCCATTCCAACGTGTGAAAGAAGAAAAAAGAGGGCGACGTTTGGATCTTGAATTACACTGATAACAAGAAAGCCAAAAGCAGCCGTACATCTTGTCATATTTAACGATGATGCAAAGGCAAGACCAGACAGATATTCCTACCTCTTAAGGTTGTACACAGATGGTTCGTTGACGAGCAGGAACAAGACGGCCGACCGGATCATGCATTTGTTTATTCCATCGCTGAAAGTACAAAAAACATATTTCATTGGATAAATATTGCTAAATATTCGTTGCTTGAAATGATAGCGATAACTTTATGGGTTGACCATTTCTAATTTGATGTTACCGCAGTCAATTTTTCAAGTAGTGTTTTGTTTGTAGATTCGCTGTCAGTGTTTACACATCGATAAGTTTTTTAATTCAATTCAGATATACGTTATTTTTGAAGGAAATTCAACATTTAATCCCACGTCTTGCGAATAGGTTAAGGGCACAGATATTAACTTTTTCTGCCCCGGTTCCTTACACTGTGGAAGTTCGGGCAATGAAACTTGTGACGATGTGCGAAAAAAGGCGCTGAAAATGGACGAAGGTACAAACTATTTCCATTACGTTCACTTTGAAAGAGAGTCAACAAATTTTAAATAACATACAGCGTGGGAATTTTTCAGAAGAGATATGGGCAGAACAACGCTGGTATTCATGTTCTGGAACACAAATATAATCCTGCTTTTAGTTTTGAGTAATTTCAAAAAAGCATCCAAAATCTGCACATTTTTGATATGAATCAATACAAAGAAAACTCGTTTCAATATTCAATCGATGAAACTGGATGCTTTTAGATCTAAATTTAGCTCTGCCAAACTAAAATGCATATGCGGGGAGGGAAAAGAATTGACCAAGACGATCTTATTTGTTTCGAATGTGTGCCTCTCAAGGCATTTCTGACCATATCTTATCAGGGCATGTCTCGTGGAACGATATTTTTTCATGATATTGATTTCTGCTTTTGATAAGTTACTGTTGGTGATTTTGTAGTCATCAGGCTATTTGCTTTCTAAATCTGATATTGTTGTGTGTGTAGGTTTGTATTGTTTTTTCGGTTGTGTGTTCTGATGGTTTGATGCTTTTATGTACACCACCTGCCGCTCACTCCCCATCTCCCACCCCCCCTTCACCACACACACACACACACACCACAACTCACACACACACACACACACTTGTATGCATCATGAACAAAAACTCTATTATCTCCCTCTATTTGCTGTCTTTTCTCTCCTTCTTTGTCTAATATAATAGTTTGTGAAAAGACGTAAAATAACAGATTACTTACTACTACTACTACACACACACATACACACACACACACACACACAACACACACACACACACACCACACAAACACAAGGAATCAACCCACGTTAGGAAGGCACTCCAAGGTCTGACCAGCGCGTTGGGTTAATGCTGGTTAGGTCGAGACATATGACGAGCGTTAGCCACGAGACCCCTCTTCTTCCAATTCTCTCATCTTAGGTGTTAATTCATTTATCCATCAGCTTAAAAGCTTGGCAGAGTGGTCTCTAAACTTAGCGGATGTGAGTTGTAGCGTATATGGGACTAGTCCGCCGCAAGTGACGCCTCTGGATGTTGGAAACTGACGCAACAATATCGATATTGATATAATAGTAATAATAAATTCCACCACCCCTCCGCGCGCAACCCTTCTCCCTCCCCACTCCTTAACCCCCTGTGAGTCAGAAAACATCAGGATCCTCCAGGGGGGGGGGGGTCTTAGTATTGTTCGCCAAACCGCACAAAGATCGGTAGGGGACAGCGTATTACAGAAGCCACAGCAGTTTTGGCGAGAGCCCAAGTATAATCGAATGGGGGTGGGAGTTCCCAGATATTATATTACACTCGCCAGCGCTGTTTCAAAAAATACCTCCCGTTGGCTCTGTGACTCTGACCACGTCTAAGTACAGGGCGGGTTGGTTAAATCACACACACCACACGCAGACGCACGCCGCACACTAGCGGGGAAGGTTTTAGAGAATTGTACGCACTGACGGTCGGGGCTGAATTGTCCGTGACCAATTCGCCTGTCATGGAACCACCAACCTCAGTTTGCAGACCTTTTTTCTCCTCTATGGGAAACAGCGCCTGGGCACACTCACCAGATGCCATTGTTTTCTCCCTCTATGGGAACAGCGCCACCCCACCGCTGCCCTCGGTGAACACCTCACCAGTGCCTTTGTTCTTTCTTCCCACTTTAGGGAACAGCGCCCTGCACATCCTCACCAGACGCCATTGTTTTCTCCACTATGGGTACAGCGCTGACACCAACCTCAACAGAGCCATTGTTTTCGCCAACTAGGGGAAAACAGCGAATGGCTCTTGTCCGGCGGTCCCGTGAATCTCCGCAATCAGTGGCATATGGTTGGCTACCTCTAGGGGAATCAGCACACAGCGCCTGCTCTCCCCCGCACCATGACGCCCAGGTTGGCTTCCCTATAGTGGAACCAAGCGTTCTGCACACCCTAATACAGTCTGCCTTTAATTTCACAGGTTGCTTGCCACCTCTACTGATGTTAATTTATTTCACAATTATGCTTGCACCACTCAACAGATTGTAATCGTAATTGCCAACAATTTTGCTTGCCACAACCTCAACTGATGTTGTAAATTATTTCAATGGTATGCTGCACACCTCTCCCCATGATTAATGGTTTTTCAATTTTATGTTGCACACCTCAAACAGATGTAATTGATTTCACTATATGCTTGCACACCTCAACAGAGGTAATTATTTCAAATTATCTTGAACACTCAACAGATGTAATGTATTTCACTATTATGCTTGCATACCCTCATCAGGATGCACTTATTTTCACAGGTAGGCTCTGCTGCACAATTCAACAGAGGCCAGTTATTTCTAGGTATTGCTTAGCACACCTGAACAGATGACCATTTACTGCTCACAATTATGATGGCGCACCACCTTGAAAAGTATGCCATTATTTATTTCATCAAATTATGATTACCAGCTATTTTGCTCACCTATACATATGCCATTTGTTTTTCAATTTATGCTTTTGCACACATGTACAGATGCTTTTATTTACACAATGAGGTTTGCACAATTAAATAGCATGCCAGTGATTTATAATTATGCTTGCTACACTTAACAGATGTAATTTACTTTCTCAAGTATGCGTGCTCACCTTCACCGATGCCAATTTTTTCACCAATTTAGGCCTGATCACTTCTACTTAGCCAGTTATTTCACAATTATGCTTGCTCACCTGAACAGATGCCTTTTATTTCACCATTTGTTTTGCACACTTAAAGGATGCCATTTATGTCATAATTAAGCTTTTGTTTGCACACGTAACACCGATGTAATTTCATTGTCACAAGTATGCTTGCACTCTTAAAAAGATGCCATTGATTTCACCAATTATGCTTGACACACTTAACAGATGCCACTTATTTCACAAATGATGCTTTGCAAACTTAACAGATGCTCATATTTATTTCATAAGGTATGCTTGCACACTCAACAGATCGCCCAATTTATTTCACTATTATGCTTGCACACCTAAAGATGCCAGTTATTTCACAGGTAGGCTTGGGAACAACCGCAACAGATGCCATTTATTTCACAATTTGCTTGCACACCTCGACTGATGCATTTATTTATAAGATGTTGGGTTACTCTTTTTGATTGAATGGTGTACTCCATCTGCTCATGACAACACGAAAACACTTGTATGACAACACGATAAACCATGTGTATGACAACACGAAACCACATGTGTCATGACAACACGAATCAATGTGTCATGACAACACGAAACACATCTGTCATCGACCAAACCGAAACACATGTGTAATGACAACACGAAATTCTAATGTGTCATGACAACACGAAACACATGTGCATGACAAACACGAAAAATCATCGGTCAGGCAACACGAAAACAACATTCTGTCTTGACAACAGAAACACAGGTTGTTCATCAGACAACACAAAACACATCTGTATCAACCCCATGGACAAACACGAACACAAACCTGCTATCTGTCTGCGAGGAGAGTAGCAGATATTACTGTGAGCGGATTTATTAGAGTCCTACAATGATGTTAGAGGATCGTTAGCGGGGGGGTGGTTGGGGGTGTCGGTAAATGGGGTGTGGGGGTTGGTTGGACTTGGGGATGGAATTTTTTTGGGTGTTGTCGGGGGGGGTGGGTTGGCATGGTGTGGAGGTGGATTTGCCCAGCTGGGGTACTTCTACACGGGAGGGGGGGTGGGGGGTGGTTAGGGGGGTGTACAAAAACAATGCCTACTTGGGGTGGCTGCGTCATTCTGTGTTGGAATGCTGTAGTCGGTCAGTTCAAGTCGCAAATTACAGAAATACGAGGGGGTCGTAGTAATCACACAAAGGTTGTTTTCAATACGGAAAATCGGATACTGCTGTGGACAGTCGCGTGCGGAAAAAATAGAAAAACCGGTGTGACTTATTTTCAAATGAGCGACGTGTCGTCAATCATATTTTCCACCCCGTGTGTCTGTCAAGCCATGCGTTCCCTTTACCGAGTTAGAGGAGGATCTCAGTGGGTTTTATGTCTCTAAGACCACAAATACAGCTTAGGTATTTATGTGCTATGGCACGGGAATAGCTCGTTGGTTAGGTGCCGGAATCCGTAATCGTGGTGATCCTGGGGTTTGCGCATCCGGATGTTCGAATCTCCTCCGCAGGGCCGTTTCGGGTACAGAGGGAGTTTTCCCCTCGGTAGGTTGGCCGTAAACATGGGTTTCTGACTCCATTTCCATTACAGTCCTTTTCGAAATGAGACTATAAACCGAGAGTCTGTGTGAGGAACGATGCATAATATATTGCCCACACGTGAAATCCCATCACCCACTGTTTCGGAAGGGGAAAGAGGCTAGTAGTTGGCCCGTTGCCGTTGCCGTGTTGGTTATGGAATTAGAACACGGTTCCACATAGCATGCACCATGCTTGACGAAAGAAATAGGAAAGAAATGAAGGAAAAGTAAGAAAAATGAGCTGTAAACAATATTGAAAGATATGACCTGGATGTCCACGGGAAGAAGAATAACGACCTGAATACAGCGCCAGCCGGCAGGCAGCTCTCAGGTGGCACTACCCGGGTAGGCAGCCGGTTGTTTTACACGAGTGTGGATCTCGTTTAAAGCGTTTAGAGGCTTGGTTCTCGACGGGGGATAGGCGCTATATAACAAAAAAATAAAAATTTTTATAATAATTGATAATCAATATAATAACAATTGAATGAGGCATTCCTTGCGTGGTGTCAAAAAGTTTTAGGAGAAGAGAGGAAAACAAACACTTCTATATTTCGCTCTCTTTTTCAATACACTGGGCGTGGCACGTGATGAGGCACTATGTCTGTGCATGAATGCGCTCACGTCACGCTCATATGCACGCACATTGTTGAAGCCTTCTGGCCTTCAGCACAAAAACGTAATTTTAGGTCTTTCTTAATAAACCTAAATCGCTGGAAATAGGCTTAAATCAAAGATTTAATGAGTTGTTTTTTTGTTTTAAATACAAAATGAACTACACTTAATATGTCTCCATACACAAATCTAGTCGTCCAAAAGGGTACCTAGGACGAGTGAAGTTGTTTTGTTTTTTAATTTAAAAAAAGCCTTGTAATACGCGCAAAGGTTTCTGAGGATCGATTTTGGACCAATTAATGACGGATTTCTGCGCAGTTTCCTCGATTGTGTTGGTTTTTAGAAAAATGATATATTCAGGGCATGCATTGAGATTATTTTGTGGGATGTTGTATTTGTGATTTAGTTAATTTATTTTACTTTGGTAGACTTTCTCGTAACAGGAAACTTATGCAAAGAAAAGTAGACAATTGCGTATATATTCTCCATTTATTTCTTTTTCTTACCATTCGGTTCTCTTCTCTCTCTCTCTCTCTCTCTCTCTCTCTCTCTCTCTCTCTCTCATCTCTTCTTCTCTCTCTCTCTCTCTCTCTTTCTCTTCTTCTTCTTCTTCTTCTTCTTTCCTCACCTCTACTTCGAATCTCTCTCTCTCTCTCTTCTCCTCTCTCTCTTCTCTCTCTCTCTCTCTCCTATCTCCTCTCCTCTCCCGTCGTCACTTCCCCTCCCTCAACCACCCCTTTTTTCCTTTCTTCTAGGTTTTGTCAGTGTTTGGTGCTGCCGGATTGAAATCTGCCCCCAACCAAACATTTGAAAAAAAAGAACATAAAAAAAAAAAACACTCCAAGGCCAGCAGCATGCAACTCGACTTTTCCCTCTGCCCACAACAACTGGTGTGCAGTGTCGTCAGTTATTGAACTGCCCCCAACATTGAAAATCCCTCAATGCCAGCAACTCGTGCCCTATGGCCACCACACACAGGGGTTGGGTGGCAGTGTTAGCCAGAGTATTGAATGCCCCAACATTGAAAAACCCTCAAATGCCAGCAACTCGCCTTGCCCACACACACTGGCTGGCAGTGTTTGTATTATACACCTATGTTTTTCGTTGTTGCCAGTATTGATATGCCCCCCCCCCCCCCCAACATTGAAATTCCCTCCAATGCCAGCAACTCGCTGGCCACAAACAGGTGGCCTGGTGGTTGTGTGGTGCCAGTTTCTGTGTCAGTATTGAAGGCCCCCTAACCCCCCCCCCCCCCCACCCCCCCACCCCAACTTTGAAAACCATCAATGCCTGCATACTCGCTTGCCCACTCTCCTCAAGTGCTGCAGAACTCGCTGCCAAATCTCACCGCTCTCAAGGGGGCCAGCAACTCGCCGCTTCGCGTAGCTCGCTGGACCCCACCCTAAAGCAGGGGCTGAAACTCGCGTCTGAGCTGCCCACACTCCTCTCGGCACACACACCGCACGGCCCAACTGAACGTCATAGGCCAGCTACTGCGGCCCCACACTCCTCAATGCCAGCCCTTTCGCGCGGGGGCGCGTCGTAGCGGCGACGAGGGAGTAGGCTGGCTGCCAAACACTCAACTCACCATGGCCCAGCAGGCTAACTCGCTTCTGTTTTTGCCACAAACCTTCAATGCCTGCAGCAAACTCGATGCCACAACTCACTGCCCACACACATCAGTGCCAGATCTCGCTGCCCACTCAACTCAATGCCATGCATACGCGCCTGCCCTACACACCTCACTGCCCACACTCACCGCAAATGCCAGCAACTCCACTGCCTCACGCATCAGTGCCTGCCATAACACGCTTCTGCCCCCCACACCTCTATGCAGCAACTCGCCTGCCCACACACCCTCACTTGCCCACACACTCAGTGCAAGCAACTCGCTGTCTCTCCTGTTTCTTGCCCCCCCCATCACACCCTCACTGCCCACACACCTACACTGCCCAAACTCTACTGGGTCAGCACCACTCGCTTTTGCCCACCACCTCATTGCCAGCCAACTCGCTGCACCACTCCTAAATGCCAGCAAACTTCGATGCCCCACCCACCTCCTCAATGCCAACAACCTCGTGCCAACTCACTCTCACTGCACAACCCTCACTGCCCACACACCACAGTGTCGCCACCCCGCGCTCATGCTTCTCTTATTTCTCGCTTTTTCTGCTTGACCACACACCTCAATCCAATACGCCAGGAACTCACTGCCCACACCACCTCACTGCCACACACCTCACTGCACAAACATCTTCAAGTGCAGCAAACTCGCCTGCCAAACACACATCACTTGCCCACACACTCTCACTGCCACACACCTCAATGCTAGCAATCTCGCTGCGCCCACAGACCTCATGCCCACACACCCTCACTGCCCACACACCTCACTGCCACACACTCATGTAGGCAACGCCGCTGCACACACAATCATGCCCCCCAACCTTACTGCCCACACACTCTCTGTTGACTGCCTGCATCTCGATCTCGCCCACACACCTATCAAATGCTAGCAACGCGCCTCTTCTGCCCCCACACCACCTCACTGCACACAAACCTCCAACTCTGCACACACACCCCTTCAGTGCCAGCAACTCGTGCCCACTCTCCTCCACTGCCCACACACCTCCTCGGCCCAATACACTCATGCCCACACACCTCAATTGCCAAGCAACCTCGCTGCCCACACACCTCAATGCACAGCAACTCGCTGCCCAACACTCAATGCCCAACACACTCACTGCCACCCACACCTCATGCCCACACACCCTCACTGCCCACACACTCACTGCCACCACTCAATGCCAACAACTCGTGCCCACACCCCCTCACTGCCAGCAACTCGCTGCCCACACACCTCACTGCCAGCAACTCGCTGCCCACCACAACCTCACTGCCCACAACCTCACTGACCGCCCCAACCTCACTGCCCACACACCTCACTGGCACCACACACCTCTATGCCAGCAACTCGTGCCCAACCCACCTCATGCCCACACACCCTCATGCCCACACACTCACTGCCCACACACCTCAGTGCCAGCAACTCGCCTGCCACACACCTCATGCCCACACACCTCAACTGCCCACACACTCACTGCCCACCTCCTCACTGCCCACACACAGCACTGACCACACACCTCACTGCTCACACACCTCACTGCCCATCACACCTCATGCCAGCAATCGCTAGCCCACGCACCTCACTGACCACACACCTACTGGCCCACACACCTCACTGGCCACACACCTCACTGACCACACACCTCAGTGCCAGCACCTCGCTGCCACACACCTCACGCCCACACACCACATGCCCACTCACCTCACTGCCCACACACATCACTGCCACACACATTCACTGCCCACACACCTCTGTGCCAGCATCTCGCGGCCCACACACCTGCTGACCACCCACACCTAAGTGCCCACAATCCTCACTTGCCACCACACTCAGTGCCCACACACCTCGTGCCCAACACCTCAGTGCCCACACACTCGCTCTGCCACACACCTCAGTGACCACACACCTCACAACTGTTCCCACACACCTCACTGCCCACACCCCTTGCTGCCCACACACCTCAGTGCCCAACACTCAGTGCCCACACCCACACTGCCCACACAACCTCCATGCCAACACCTCACTGCCCACACACCTCACTGCCCACACACCTCACTGCCAACACCTTCCTACCCCAAACACCTCACTACTGCCCACACACTCACTGCCACACACCTCATGCCCACACTCAGGTGGCAGTGTGGAGCCTGGCCGAGAGGACAGAGGCGGGCGGCGGCAGGCACCGTTGCGAGCAGTGACGAGGGTCGTCCCGAATCGCTGCGGCGGCTGGGGGGCTGGACACGGGACGGTGCTGAGCAGGCGCGTCTACAACCCGGTGGTGGAGATCCCCGCCCAGGCTGCAGCCTCAACATCACCGTGCTAGGCCCCCCCAAGCAACAACCTATCTGGGTGAGTGGATTCTTGGTCGCTGTTGTTGTCGTTTGGTGGGTGGTGGTGGTGGAGATCCCGCCAGGCCTGTTTTGTTATATTATAAAATGCAAGTGCCCTGTGGGTCTTTTGTTGCCGTTGTGATTGGGTGCTTCTTTTCGTCATTGTCACCCCGGGTGTTGTATCGTTCTGTGATAATATCATTCACTTCATTGGTTGTCTCTAGTGGATGGTGGTTTGGTATAGTGGTACTGTACTTTTCTGTTTTCCTCTGTTGATTCGTTTGTTGTGCTTTTGTTATCAGTGCTTGTTGATGGTTGTTTCGTGACGTTTTCTTAATCGTTTCATTTCCTTTTGATTTGGGTGTCCGTTCACTGCCGTGGTACCTGCGTTGCGGTGACACCTGTATTCGGTTTTCTTTGTTGTTCGTCATTTGTTTGTCGAATTGTTGAACTTATGTTGATGTTGTTGTGGTTACTCACTTTTTTCTTTTGGATTTTTGTTTGTTTGTTCATTAGATGGGTTTTTAAATTCTCCGTTTCATTGGGCACTGCCCTTTAACTTATGTTGATCTTTCCCTGATTTTCTTTATTAATAGATACACGAACTGTCTCCACCCACCCCCCCCCCCCACCCACACACCCCTCACCCCTCGTCTCCCACCACCCACCCCTACCCCCACACCCCCTCGTTTTCTCCCTCCCACCCACACCCCACACCCCTCGTCTCCCACCCCCCCACCCAACACCCCCTCGTCTCCCACCCACCCACTCCCCCACACCTTCTCGTCTCCCACCCACCCCCACCCCCACAACCCTCGTCCTCCCACCATACCCACCCCCAACCCCCTCGTCCCCCCCTTCTTAACCCCACCACCCCTCTCGTCAAACGTTCCCCCTAAACCCCCTCCCTCCACTCTTTTTTCCCTTAACGCTCTCGAATCTCTCCCCCCCCACTCTCTTCTCTCTCTCTCCCCTCTGCCCCCCCCCCCCCCCCCCCAACTCCCCGCCCTACAAGCGAACGGGTCAGTGGAAGTACAGTGACTCATGTGCCTTTTGACCAAGGTGCAGTCTCACGCCCCTCTCGGAGAAAGGGAATTTTGGAAGCAGTCAGTGTAAAGCACGGGGGAGACAGCGCAGCGTGCACCACCTCCTGCAGCTCTGGTTCAGGAGTTGTAGACATCCATGGCGCTGTTGCTGCTTCCAGTTCAGGCCAGGTCCAAATCACTGGTATCAGCAAGCCCTGCACTTTATCTTCCTCGTGATTTCCTTTGAAGCTGGGGGTGGGGGGGGGGGGGGGGGGGGGGGCTCTCATTTGTTCTGAAGAGCGGGAAGGGCGGAGATGAAAGGAGAGATTGGTGGGCATGGGGGCAGACGAAGGGGAGGCTGAGCTTAGAGCGAAGGAAAAAAGCTGACCGACCCCCCCCCCCCCCCACCCCACACACACACACACACACGCACACACACACGCATACACACATAGCACGCACCCACACACACATCACACACACCAGCACGCGCGCGCGCGCGGCACCGCACCACACACACACAAACACACACAACACACACACACACACAACCCACGCACGCTTCGCATCCACACACACACACCACACACACCCACACACACACACCCCACTCACCACACACTTGGAAAACACAGAGAGCAGACAGAGAGTGAAGAGAACGAAGACAGACAGAAGACAAGAGAAAGGACAGGCAGGACAGATGGTCCCAAAGGTCTCAGCCAGGGTTAGGACCGTCTGCGGTTATTCCTTTCAGGAGCCTCGGAGGCCCGTGCAGCAGTCCACGCCGACGTTACATCACACGGACGGTCCCATGAGGCCTGTGACACACTGACTTGCTCAGCCGGCCATTGCCGGCTCAGTTGAAAGTGGACGCACATCTCGCGCTCGGTCACGGTGCTTGTGTAACCGTTGTTGATGAGACATCAAAAAGGACCCAACCGGAGAAACCCTTGACAGCTTCGATCACCGTCCTGATTTGGCTGGGATCTTGGTGGTAGTGGCAGGTCCATAGAGCCGGAGGAGAGGCAAACGGCCCCGGCGATGAGGCAGCAGCCGGAGACTTGGGGTAATTTGACATCGGGCGCTGCGAGGACTGAGACCTCGCAGGGGTGGTGCGTGGGCACCGTCTTGTAGTGGGGTCCTGAAGTCAGCCATGCAACTTGAATTCACAAGGAGAAACAAAACGAAATGTACTTTTTTGGTTTTTCATGTGTTTGGCCTTTTGGGCGGTCGGCTGGGCTATAAGCAACATTAATAGTTTTCAAGAGTTTCGTTTCTTTCACTTTAATTTCGTTTGAAGCTTATCGAAAAATCGTTTCAGTGATGAGAGTCGCGGTGGGGAAGGGAGAGGGAAGCGCCGAAGAGGGTAGGGGGGGAGGGAAGGGGATTGGCGAAAGTCAGAGGGAAGGAGGAGATCTCCGAAACAAAGGTGTTTGACAGTATAATGTATTCGTTTCCATCCGTTGCTTTGTCTATGTAGTTCAGATAGACACTGACGGAAAAACAGCCTATTTTCCGAGAAGTTTAAAAAAAAAAATAATGAATGGCGATCAGTGGCACGACCGCGGTGAGTATGTTTTTGGTTTGTTCTTTTTTATTTCTTCGGTTTTTCCTTCTTTCTTTAGTATTCAGCCAACGGCAGTTACTAGCACAGAACCTTCGAAGCATCTCTTTAAAAGTGTTTGAAATAACTCCGCCAAAGCAACTTGGACAAAAGGATCACAAGACAAACGATGACGCGCTTTCGACCTCTTAGGTCGTCTGAGCAAAGATGATAAACAAACACTGGGGACAACGGAAAATGAAGAACGAGCAATCCGTTTGACGCATGGGTTAAAATAGTGCCCCTCAACGAGTCAGCAAGGACACAAGAAAATAATTTTATGATAACACAGATGTTTAATTTACGAATGAAAATGAGTACCACGCCAGTTAGCCTGTTACCTATACCGCACAATCTTGTTCAACGTAGTTATTCGCTCACTTGTGTTGACGTATAAGGTGTGCTTTTTTCTTCCTCGCGTTTTCTTCTGTCTATAAAAAAAAATTGTGGAAAAGTAGTCACGGACAAGGATGATGAACAAAATCTACAGATACTGACAGGACGGTTGTGAGCGGTGTGTTACAGTAGACAGGGGTCAGATCAAAGGTCGTGTGGTGTACGATCCTTTTTTCTGCATTTAGCTTGCAGGGACAGGAGGGCAGGACAAGTGTTCGGACATGACTCATTCAGCGGGATTGGGCGCACACATGGTACAAAATCAGCCTGGGCAGCAACAAGCACCGTTTATGCCTGGGCATGCATTACAGTTTTTGGGAAAGTGGCGCACACAGGCGCGCGTGGGTGTGTGCATGTGTGTTTCTCTTACGCACGCGGGGGGGCGCGCTGCACATACACGACACCACTGTGCGTGTGCACGCGCAGACACACACACAAACTCGAAACACACACACACGCACGCACGCACGCACGCACGATGCACGCACACAGACACGCACACAGCACAGACACACAACCACACACCACCACACCACAAACCACACACACACACACACACACACACACACATACATACATACATACATACATCATACATACATACATACACGCGCGCGTGTCGCGTGCACCGCAAAAAACAAACAAAAAACGAAATTTAAAACACACGCACACACACACACAACACACACACACACACACACACACACGCACGCCGCACGCACGCAGGCGCTCGCACGCGCGCGCGCGCGCACACACACCACACACACACACACACACACACACACACACCTAAGGAAAGGATGCAGACCCTGCGACTTAAAAAATATGCCTAAAATGCCAGATATGAAAATCGTTTGCGGTTCCCAAGTTTACTGTATGTGTTTGTGTAGGTCCCTACAGGACCTGACCTCTGAACCTTTAGGCTGGCGCCATGCCTGACCTTCAGACAACTTTGTCACACAGGGCGACACGTTCTGCCTGACACACTGTTCTGCTTATCTGGCGGACACAAGGACTCATGTTCCCAATTGTCTGTATAGACGTTGCTGAGTGCAGGATGTTTGGTAATCAGGTTATTTCCATACAAACAGCAATTTTATCCACCTGAGGTAAGTCAAATAGGAACAAGTGTGGCACGTCTCGAAGTTCAAATTTTAACCCCCAAAGCCCCGAGGAGAGAAGAGAGTGTGCATGTGTGTGTGTTGTAGGTATTTTAGATTGTTTGGGGTGATTTAGTTGTTGTTTTTTTCATCGCTTGGGCAGTTTTGATCTGTTTTTATTCTACGTTTTGTTACACGTGGCTTACTATATTGATTTCAGCTGAAGCGGAATAACGAGTTCGTTGGTTTCAGTTCTGAAATCCAAATGGGAATCATTGATGATCAGCTGACGTGATTGCAAAGGGCTCCCAGGGCTCGTTCAGGTTTTTGGTCGCACGCAGGGATTAAGATTTCCATGGGAGGGGCCTTGTCTTTCGCAGAATAAGCCCTTGTCGGGGCGCCTCCTTTGACTCGAAAACTTTATGTTTTACTTTTTTTATTCGTGCTCTTCAACATTCACGATTTTCGTTTGGGGTTGTCACTTGTGAACTTTTCCACGGTTTGGAGGCCGTCTTTTGGAATTTGTAAATGCGAAACGCTATTGACCTGTAGAAGATCTGTACGGTGGGAAGAAATTGTAGGGGAGCTTGAGAATAGGAAGGTCTTCAGAGAAGAAATCCCACTCAAACAAGTGTTTCGGCCCAGAACTCCTTACACCTAAGGAAAATGCCGGGACGCATTAGGGGTGATGACTCCCAGATGGCCCTGCTTACTGTCAGCTTTGTTTTTTATTATTTTTGTTTCTGGCGCTGCCGTGGTTGGAATTGAACTTTTGGATGGGTGGGCCATCTCAAGGCGTCCCTATTTAGACGAATGTCATTCCCCACTGGCTAACGGAACCTGTTCTAAGTTGGGGAATGTTAGCCTTGAAGGTTCAATTTGGTTCCTTCCTTGACCAGATCCAGCTGGGGAAAACTCTTTTCCAGCTGCCTCTGCCCATTGCCTTAAGGGTTTGTCCTCTTTCTTTACAACTGAAATCCCCGGGCTGTTTCATGAGTGTCCATAGGCTTGATTAGCATACAAACCCCCTTGTGCGAACTTTTTATCGCGACGGACCCGGACCTGGTAGCCGGGGAGTCTCTCAAATCAGCTGCTCGCTAGGATGGCACATTACTCTCAGTCTTTGTAGAGGTGCGCTTGTTCCATTCTGCTTTCCTGTGTCACAATGGTTCGGCTCAGAATTTCCCTTGAATGAATCCTGATAGTTGGAGAAAGAATATCCGGTTCTTGCCTTTGTCCCTTGGTTATTTCGTTTCAGTCATGCGGGGGGGACCTTGTTTGGTGGGCTGGGCTAAAGTACATCTGAACTGAAACAGACGTTTCATGTCATTGCCTCCACATGGGAACCTGATAGAAAGCCGTTTACTTCTTTTCACTGGCCCATCTTCTGTGCAGGTTATGTGCAGTGCACCCACGGGGGGGGCCGCTCATTCCGACTCTCCCGTTCCATCAGCCACACCCGCCGATCGCTGCCGAACTCTCCCGTCCACAGACGCAGCACCGGCCACCGGCAATCCACAGCCAGTGTCAACGTGGTCAAGGAGACCAACGGAGGAGACCACTGCATGCAGCGAGTCACATCGGTTGTGTTCAGTGGTGCCTGTATTGATCCAACGTACACGCGTTGTCGCCACTACAAAAGCCCCATCACTGACGACAATATTGTTCAGTCGCGGAAGCCGGCGTTAAATGAGCTCTTCAGCCGGAGGGCGCCCACCACATCCATCCGACCCGTCCCCATAAATTCGCCGATATCGGTTGAATCCCGACGGAACCAAACCAAGGCCATAGACGTGGAGGGGAATATTGAAATGAGGGTCACATGAGTGCAGGGCATAAAAGGCAACAGAAATTTGAGACTTTTTTTTTTTCTTTTTTTTTTTTTTTGTGATTTCTTCGGACCAAATAGTATACTGGTAAGAGTTGCTTCCTTTTCATTCTTGATGTCTATTTTTTCCTTATCATGCGTTGGTACCCAGCCTGACTGACCATCATGTATGACGTGACTGATGATCCTGCAGTTGTGAAATGGGAAACAGTGTCCTTGGACAAGTTGTTAAGGGTTTGTGTAGACTTGGTTTTTGACAACAGTTTTTAAACTTGTCTTGGCCACGGACTGAGCAGGGGCTGTTCCTAACAGGGTAATAGCCCTGGACGTTGAGCAGGGTGTTCCATAACAGGGTTAGTAGCCATGACGTTGAGCTGGGTGTTCCTAACAGGGTAGTAGCCCTGACGTGAGCGGAGCAGTGTGTTTCCTTAAACAGGGAGTAGCCCTGACGCTGGAGCAGGGCTGTTCCTATCAGGGGGTGTAGCCCTGACGCTGCAGCAGAGGAAACTGTTCCTAAAAGGGTGGATAGTTAGCCATATGGCGACTTCTGCGCTCGGCTGGCCTATCTTCAACTTTCGACATTGACGGACATATTAAATGATAAAAAACAGATTATATTATTCCGCCGGATAGAAGGGACATCGACAAGCAAATCACAAGACAAAACGCGGGCGCGTTTCACCTCATGGTCTTTTCCAAGCAAGATTAATCAGTATTAGAACAATGAAAGACCAGGTCACTTCTCTCTCAAATTGGGCCTCAAAATGGTCTCGTTCGTTGAAACATTAATAGGCTTGAAGACTCTTCTACCCCTCTCACCCCTATCCCTCTCCACCCCTTATCCCTCTCACCCGTTCTATCCCCGTCGGCAGCTCCTGTATGCCTCTATGCCCTTCGGCTTTTGATGTGACCTTTTATTTCAAATTCGAGTTTTCAAAGCCGAGCTGAACACGTGAGGACATTATCGGGGATCGCAAGGTTCAACTCACTACTATGAGATTCCAGTCGGAGCTGGACTAGAAGTAAAAATAAATGAAAGGAAATCCGATCCTAGATGCCGTTAGAAGATGTGTAAGTTTTACACGGTTATTGGTGTTTGTTTGCTTTTTTTGTTGTTTCGTATGCCTCGTTCTACTACTAGAATAACGAAGAAGATCAATTTCGTCGTCATGTTGCGCGCACAAGAAAGTATTGCCTTGATCTTGTCACGCCGCTTCTAAAGCCCAGACATAAGAACCGGGATTCTTATGCCCCAAATTTGTGCTGTATACCCTCAAATGGTTATTTTAAGCATGGCTTGTTGGCGGTTTAGAGCAACTGGGAGTGAGTGTGATACACAAGAGAGAAAGTCGCTGCTCAGCGAGAGAGAGAGACAGACTGACAGACAGACAGGGAACAGTGACAAAGAAGAGAGACAGGACAAGAGAGAGAGAGAGAGAGAGAGAGGAGAGAAGGAGAGGGTGCACAGAGAGAGGGGCGGGTGGTGCGGGCGGGATCGGGTGGAGAGGGGGGTGGGGGGGGGGTCAAGTACACAGACACGGAGACAGGACACAAAGAAAGAAGACGCCTTTTCGCATGACAAACCCGACGGAAGTAATCGTCAAGGCCAAGACAAGCCCCCATCCCCACGTGACTGAGAAGGGAGATAAGGAGAAAAAAACGGGGCTAATGACCGGCCCATTTCCTTTGACTTCATTATTCCATATAAGGACCATTTTAAAGGAGCATTCAGTTGAGTGAGTGGTGCATGTAATGCCAGGCCCGCTGTATGGCGTCCTGTCACGGAGCACCACACTTGCGGTTGGGGTTGGGGTGGGGGTGAGGGAGCACTGCGGAATTGAGTGGTCGAAGGGGGTAGGGGAGGGAGGAGGTCGGGAGAGGGGGGGGGGGGGGCAGCATTTGCCCCAGGAATTTCTGGCGTATGGTCACGGGGGAGAGAAGGAGGAGAGAAACGCCGAGGACAGCAATGCCACTCGGCTGGAGGGATCGAGCAGCGTTGGGGAGAAAGTGGGGGGATTATTTTTGGCGATGGGCAAGAGGCCTGGGGGCCAAATTGCAGGAGGAGGTGGGTCAGAGATGTGTGTCAAACAAAGGGGACACGGCGGACAACTCCGGACGCGAGCGGAAGTTATGTGGCATTTGACCTTCACTTCACATTAAGGTCTGAAACCAGCACTTCCCCGACGTCGAGAGGAGGATCTGGAAACGCGGTTTAGAAGGAGGTGGGGGTAGGGGGAGGAGAGACAGAGGGAGCGAAGGGTTGTTTTTCTTTTTTTCAAAACAGATGTGCAGACGGGGTGTGTATGAATTGTCATTGTAGATGGAGTGCGTTAGAGATGGATGAAGGTGGGGCACGGTGTGACCAGCATTGAATTTTTAGTGTTGGATTGAAAGTTGACATTGGCTGGTTGAATGCGAAAGTGTTTATTTGTCAGGAGGAAAACACACACACGCACCTCACGCACGCAACACACCACCACACAACAACACACACACACACACAACACACCACAAACTATACACACACAAAACACACACACACACACACACACAGCGACTATAATCATCAAAGTTACTTTTTAAAATGCCACGTATTGTCCTAGCCTGTGAAGAAGTGGAAAATAAAGCCAATAGTACTTGCAGATTCTAGATCACATGAATTAAGAGTAGTTACAAAAGAAATCATATTGAAAAAGAAATAAACAAACAAAAACATAACAAACAAGTGGAGAGACGGAGATGTTGGAGAGAATTTGTGTTGTGTGTGTGTGTTTGGTGTCGTGTGTGTGTGTGTGTGTGTGTGGGAGAGGAGGAGAGAGAGAGAGAGAGAATGTGTGAGAGAAAGGGAGAGAGTAAACGAAACGGATTAATCAAATTCGTTCACGACATTTGTAGGACAAATGCATAGGCTTTTTCTTTGATGTAGTCCTCGGGCCTCCGGCAGGGGCTTACACAACTAAGCACACACACACACACACACACACACACACACACACACACACACAAAACACACACACACCACACACTCACAGTGCTTTTGTGTGTGTTTGTGCGTGGTGCGCGCGCGCGTAGCGTGTGTGTGTGTGTTTGTGATGGAGAGAGCGGAGGAAGGGAGAGAGAGAGGGGGGGGGGGAAAGCAAAAACGAAGCAAATTGTTAACTACAGTGGATAGTTAAAATATGCATAGGCTTTTTGTAGTCATCGGCTTCCACAGGGAATGCCCAACTTAGAGAGAGAGAGAGAGAGAGAGAGAGAGAGACAATGACAATGACAATAATTCTTTTTCTTATATAACGTAAAAGTATTGGCCTTAAATTAGCCATTTTTATTACTTGCCGTTACTATTTACGGAAGCCAGTACTAAAATGATGAACGTATGCATCAAACATTGATTATAACAAACAAATAACATCAACCAAAACTAACAACAGAACAGACAGACCGAGAGGAGGAAGAGAAAGAGGTGAGACAGAACAGATCAGACAGAGGACAGAAAGAGAGTGGCCGGAGAGAGAGAGGTTCAGAGAGGAGACAGAGGAGAGTGAAGCAGAGAAGGAAGAAGAAGAAAGAGAAGACAGAAAGAGAGAGAGAGAGAGAGAGAGATTTCAGAGGAGAGAGAGTAAGACAGAGAAGAAGAAGAGAGAGAGGAACAAGAGACAGAGACAGGGAGGAGAGGGACACAGAACAGACGGAAGGAGAAGGAGAGACAGGCGAGAGAGAGGGGCACAGAGAGAGAGGACAGAGGGGTGAGGAGACATGGGAGAGAGGACACAGACAGACGGAGGGAGAGAGATGGTCAGCTTTCTCTCCATCCACAAGTCAGGGGAGGTTGTACCGGAGTGTTGAAACGGGTAAGCCAGAGGGGAGAAGGTACCGGGGTGGGCCCAATGGGGACGTTTTGCAGCGGTGGCCGTGATTATTAAGCGGTTTTCAAGGGGTGGTCGGGGTCGTTCCGTTTGTGGGTCGCGAGGCACCCGAGCATGGTGCTCACTGGACGGGGTGAGTGCCGGTGTACCTTTGTGTCCAGTGGACTCATTCCCACCGGCGTCGGTTTGTTTGTTTTCGTTTTTCCTCTTTTTTTTTATTGATTTTTTTATATTTTTGGTAATTAGTCGTGTAATTTTTTTCTGTTCGAGGGCGATCCGTGGAAGGGAGGGGGTGGGCGCGTGGGGAGATAACGGGGGAGGGAGGGAGGGGGGGACGAATTGTCCGGGTGCATGTTTGATGTTTGTTAAAAAGATGACATTCACCTTTCGGTTCGTTTTTTGTTGTTTTTTTCCCAAATATAATTTTGACACAAAAACGGGCTTCTGCTGTTATAGTTTTTGTACAAAATCTTTCTGTTTTTCCCCAAGATAGTTGTGACACAATAACGCTGATTATAGTTTCTATTAACAAAATCTTTCTGTTTTGCCCCCCAAATATATTTGACACAATAAACGGCTCCTGATATTATTGTTCTATGTACAAAATCTTTCTTTGACAGTCATAAAGAATGAGAGTGATTATAGCACTAGCACAACAGCTTTACTATCAATCAGAAAAAGGTTGTGAAAACTCTGACCACCTTTCTTTAAAATATTATGTCATAAAGGTGTTGTACAAAATCTGAAGATGATGAAGAATTGAAGTTTTAAAACAATCTTACAAGCTTTTTTGTAATGTCATAAATTTCTTATTTACATGCTGTTGAATTAGTTTATAAAGTGTTATAAAAAAGGGGGGGGGGGGAGGAGTGACAAGTCATTATAACACCGTCACCAATCTAACAAACAGCTTTCTGTACAGTGCTCAAAAAAAAAGTCACAGTGTCCATTAAACCAGCATTTAGGTGGTAAATTTAAAGCCACACTTCACACTATTGAAGCTTAGACCTAGGAGTGATCTACATCACTCACAAACACGAGGCATGTTACACAGATACTTCCCGTATGCAGACTGACCAAAGAGAGATCCCCAGGTAGGATTTGCATCTGTGTGTAGTGGTGAGTTTGTTGGACAAAGGGAAGGACTGTCGCGCAGAGGACAAGTGATTGTTCAGGCGGGAGAGCAGCCTGATTCTGCATGAGCGCTGGTAGACTGTGTACTTAAGAACGTCATTCCTTCATGTTTGAGCAGCTACAGCTGTATAAGAACGTCATTCTTTCATGATGAGCAGCTACAGCTGTACTAGAGAGAACGTCTCATTCCTTTCATGATGGAGCAGCTACAGATGTACTTAAGAACGTCATTCCTTTCATGATGAGTCAGCTACAGCTGTACTTTAAGAAACGTCAATTCCTTTCATGAATGAGCAGCTACAGCTGTATTAAGAACGTCATTCCTTTCATGTGAGCAGACTACAGCTGTACTTAAGAACGTCATTCCTTTCATGATGAGCGCAGCTACAGCTGTACTTAAGAACGTCATTCCTTTCATGATTGAGCAGCTTACAGCTGTACTTAAGACGTCATTCCTTTTCAGATGAGCACTAAGCTGTTACTTAAGAACGTCATTCCTTTCATGATTGAGCAGCTAAGCTTTACTTCTGAACGTCATTCCTCTTCATGATAGCAGCGCTACAGCTGTACTTAAGAACGTCTTCCTTTCATGATTAGAGGTACTGCTGTACTTAGAACGTCATTCCTTTCTTGATGTGCAGCAAGCAACAGCTGTACTTAAGAACGTCATTCTTTCACTTGGAGCAGCTATAGTGAACTTGCAGAAACGTTGTTCCTTTCCCTATGGAGCATGTTAGCTGTACTTAAGAACGTTGTTCCTTTCCGATGAGCAGCTGTAGCTGTACTGAAGAAACGTATTTCTATCAGATGGGCGGATATGTGTACTTTAGGGCGTTCTGTCTGTACACTGTGAGCGGACAATTAGTAGTACTGGTAGGGGTTCTGTCTGTCACGGTGAGCGGCTTTAGTTGCACTGTAGGGCATTCGGTCTGTCATGTGAGCGGCTATTATGTAGTTCTGTTAGGCGCTATCGTCTGTCACTTATGAGGCGGCTATAGTCAGTACTTTAGGGCGTTCTGTTGTCACGGTAGCGGCTCTCATAGTAGTATGTAGGGACGTTCGGTCTGTCACGGTGAGCGGCTTATAGTAGTACTGTAGGGCTTTTGTCTGTCACTGTGAGCGGCTATAGTCGTTCTGTAGGGCGTTCTTGTCTGCTCACTTATGAGCGGCCTATTGTAGTACTTTAGGGAGTTTTGTCTGTCACGGTGAGCGGCTATTAGAGTACTGTAGGGCGTTCAGTCTGTCACGGTGGCGGGTACAGTTTATGTACTGTAGGGCGTTCTGTCTGTCACGAGTGAGCGGGTATTTGTAGTATTTAGGGCGGTTCTGTCTGTCACTGTTAGCGGCTCTTTTGGTAGTACTGTAGGGAGTTCTGTCTGTCACAGTGAGCGGCTATAGTAGTACTGTAGGGCGTTCTGTTCAGTCTCGGGGAGCAGTTACAGTAGTACTGTAGGGCGATTCTGGTCTGTCTCGGTGGAGGCTATAGTAGTCTGTAGGGCGGTTCTGTCAGTCACGGTGAGCGGCTTATATAGTAGTACTGTAGGGCGTTCGGTCTGTCTCGCTAGGTGAGGCGGCTACAGTAGTACTTTAGGGGCGTTCGTTTTCTGTCACGGGGTGAGCGGCTACCAGTAGTACTGTAAGGGCGTTCGGTTCTGTCACGTTGGAGCGGCTACTTTAGGTCACTGTAGGGCGTTCTGTCTGTCACGGTGAGCGGGCTACAGTAGTACTGTAGGGCGTTCGGTCTGCTGTTCACGGTGAGCGGCTAGTAGTACTGTAGGGCGTCTCGGTTCTGTCACGGTGAGCGGCTATAGTGATACTTTAGGGCGTTACGTTAGGGCGTTTACGTTAGGGCGATTACGCTTAGGGCGTTAATCACACGGCCCATAAACTCCAGAACGAATGCTGCAGCCTGGGCACTCCACGGACGACTGTGCAGCCTGGCACTCACGGAACGAACCAGTGCAGCCGGGCACTACGGACGAACAGGGCAGCCTGGCACTCACGGACGAACAGTGCAGCCTGGCAATGGAGGACCGAACAGTGCACGCACTGGCACTCACGGACGAAGTGCAGCCTGGCAATGACGACGAACAGTGCAGCTGGCCAACTCACGACGAACAGTTGCAGCCTTGACACTCTCGGGACGAAAACAGTGCAGGCCTGGCACTGACGGAAGGAACAGTTGCAGCCTGGCAATCACGGACGAACAGTGGCAGCCTGCACTGACCGGACTAAGAACCAGTGCGCCTGGGCACCTCACGGACGAACAGTGCAGCCTGGCATGAGGACGAACAGTGCAGCCTGGCACTCACGGACGAACAGTGCAGGCTGGCAACTCCGGACGTAACAGTGCAGCCTGGCAATGACGGAACGAAACAGTGCGCTGGCATGTCGGACGAACGAACAGTGCAGCCTGGCACTGACGGACGAACGGGCAGCTGGACTCCGGCACGAACATTGCAGCCTGGCACTTCACGGTACGAAACAGTGCAGCCTGGCACTGACGGACGAACTGTGCAGCCATGGCACTCACGGACGAAAGTGCAGCATGGCACTGACGGAAACGAACAGTGCAGCCTGGCACTCACGGACGAACAGTGCAGCTGGCACTCACCGGACGAACAGTGCAGCTGGCACTCACGGAACAACAGTGCAGCTGGCACTCACGGCGAAAACAGCTGCAGCTGGCACTGACCGGCCGAAAACAGTGATCTTAAAGGGAAGCAGGGAACTGTTGAGCACTTTTTTTGTGGACTTTCTGATTTTTTTGTCAGCGGTTTAAAACATCTTCACACCCTTTACTTTTTGTCTTCCTGTTTTCTTCTTAATAGATACACGACTTCTCCCCCCACCCCACCCCCACACCCCTCGTCCCACCCACTCCCACCCCACACCCCCTCGTCCCCACCCACCCACACCCCCTCGTCTCCCACCCACCCCCACCCCCACACCCCTCTCCCCACCCCACACCCCACACCCCTCGTCTCCCACCCACCCCCACCCCCACACCCCCTCGTCTCCCACCCACCCCCACCCCCACACCCCCTCGTTCCCTCCCCTTCTTAACCCCACCTCCCCTCTCCGTCAACGTTCCCCCTACCCCCTCCCTCCACTCTTTTTTCCCTTAGACCCGCTCGAATCTCTCCCCCCCCCTCTCCTCTCTCTCTCTCCCCTCTGCCCCCCCCCCCCCCCCCCAACTCCTCCCTACAAGCGAAAGGGTCAGAGGAAGTACAGTGACTCATGTGCCTTTGACAAAGGTGCAGTCTCACGCCTCTCGGAGAAAGAGATTTTTGGAAGCAGTCATGTAAAGCACGGGGGAGACAGCGCAGCGTGCACCACCTCTGCAGCTCTGGTTCAGGAGATGTAGCCATCCATGGGCCTGTTGCTGCTTCAGTTCAGGCCAGGTCCAAATCACTGGAATCAGCAAGCCTGCACTTTTCTTCCTCGTGATTTCCTTTGAAGCTGGGGGAGGGGGGGGGGGGGGGCTCTCATTTGTTCCTGAAGAGGGGAGGCGGAAGAAAGGAGAGAGTTGGTGGGCATGGGGGCAGAAGACAGGATGAGGCTGAGCGAAAAGCTGACCGACCCCCCCCCCCCCCCCACACACACACACACACACACGCACACACACACACGCATACACACATACGCACGCACACACACACACACATACACACAACACACGCACGCGCGCGCGCGCGCACCACGCACACACACACACACACACAACACACACACACACACAACACACACGCACGCTCGCATCCCACACCACACACACCACACACACACACACACACACACACCACACACACACACACACACACACATTGGAACACAGAGAGACAGACAGAGAGACACGAGAGACAGACAGAAGACAAGAGACAGACAGACAGACAGATGGTCCCAAAGGTCATCCAGGGTTAGGCGTCTGCGGTATTCCTCTTCAGAGCCCTCGGAGGCCCGTGCAGCAGTCCGACGCCTGACGTTACATCACACGACGGTCCCATGAGGCCTGACACACTGACTTGCTCAGCCGGCCATGCCGGCTCGATGAAGGACCTCACATCTCGCGGTCACGGTGCTGTAACCGTGAGACATCAAAAGGACCCACCCGGAGAAACCCTTGACAGCTTCGTCACCGTCTGCTTGGCTGGGTTTGGTGGTAGTGGCAGGTCCATAGAGCCGGACGGAGAGGCAAGGCCCCGGCGATGAGTTCAGCCAGCGGAGGGGTCATTGACATCGGTGCGCTGGAGGACTGAGACCTCGCAGGGTTTGGGGGTGGGCACGTCTTGATAGTGGGGGTCCTGAAGTCAGCCCTGCTACTTGAATTCACAAGGAGAACAAAACGAAATGAACTTTTTTGTTTTCAAGTGTTTGGCCTTTTGCGTCGGCTGGCTATAAGCAACATTAATAGTTTTCAGAGTTTCGTTTCTTTCACTTTAATTTCGTTTGAGCTTATCGAAACATCGTTTCAGTGAAGAGAGGTCGGGTGGGGAGGAGGGAGCGAAGAGGTAGGGGAGGGATGGCGAGTAGAGGGAAGGAGGAATCTCCGAAAAAAAAGGGGTTGAGATAATGATCGCTTCCACCGTGCTCTAGTAAGTCAGAAGACACTGACGAAAACAGCTATTCCG
>JAFLJL010016232.1:4339-6839 GCA_018398815.1 Conus ventricosus
GCCCTCTGTATGTTGATGACAAGTTGTAACTTTGTATTTAAGCGTTAAGAATGTCTATGTTTGCTGCCTTCTGTATGTTGATGACAAGTTGTAACTTTGTATTTTAGCATTAAGAATGTCTATGTTTGCTGCCCTCTGTATGTTGATGACAAGTTCTCATCAGTGTCTGCAGCTCTGAACTAAACATGGATGCAAAAGAAAATAAACAAACAAAAAACAAACCAAAGATAGTATATATATATATATATATTAATAATATTATATAATTAGAATATATTGGCTTATATGAGAAACAAAAGCAATAGTCCTCCAAAGGGAAGAAAATAGTACACAAAATCACATTTCCACTCTTCACATTTCATAAATTTTCGGCCTTGTGGCATTTTTTCAAGAGTAGAGAAAAAAAAAACCCAAAACAATACAGCTACGTAATATCCATCTTTAACAACATGACATCATTTCTTTCATCTGTCCAGTTGTCAAAGATGAATATTACATGGTTGTATTGTTTTGTTTTATTTTCTTTCGTGTGAAATATGAAGAGTGGAAAGTTCTGCAAAAAGATATGACTCAGACATCTCTCAACAACAATCATCACAGCCGGCACGCTCCTTCCATACCTCAAAAGGCATCCTGTATCCCCAGCCTGGCTGTCAGAACTGCTGTCAGACGTACACACGGTCGGCACCCACTAAATGCGACAGTCAGGGGACGCACCTCTTGGCTCCAACAGCTCCACAAGAATGGCTTCCCTTTCAGGCACAAGTCTGGAAGAATTCACCATTGATTTATGCACGCATACTGATCAGTGCATAATGCAGTTATACACTCTTACACTCATGCTAATGAACATGAAATACGCTGGAGAGAAACTCTGAATTAAACAGTAATGTCATTTCAATTCTACATGTTCCTCCCCTACCCCCCACCTCCCCCCTCCCACCCAATCACCCGTCTGGAGGAAGATTCATCACTGATTTGTGTGCATACTGATTAGTGCCTAGTGCAATTATACACTCTTAACACTCTGCTAATGAACATGAAGTGACACTGGAGAGGACCTCTGAAGTCAATGAATCAACTGTTATTCAAGTTCTCTCCCTACATCCTCTTCCCCCACCATTCTGAATCATCGGCACATGGGAAACAGAATCTGCTCCATCAGTAACAGCTCCACAGGAAGACACTGATAGTCAGCTCCGGACATTCTAAACTCAGTCATTCTGCAGTGGCGTTTACCATCTTCAGGCAGAACAATGAACAATGATTTATTCTCGTTAACTCTTTTGAGTCATACACTCACCAAAGTGGGGGGGGGGGGGGGGGGGGGGGGGACTCTACTCACGCTGGCTCATGATATAGCAATTATTGTCATCAGAAGGGAAGGTGGGGTGGGGAGGGGGGGGGGGCTTAGTGGGTGGGTGTGTATATTGGATCAGAACAAGCACCCTGAAGACCACGCAAGTGACTCGGCAGCAGTGCAGTGTCTCCTCCGGAGGGTTGCCTCACACGATGTTGCATTGCCCCAGTGTAGACTGCTAGAGGTGAGGCTGATGAAGGACGAGCCAGGGTGTGGCTGTAGGGAGGAGGCGGGGGGTGGGGGTGGGGGTGGGGGGCAGCCAGAAGGAGCGTTGTGGGAGGGTAATGCAACAGTAGTGACACAGAGGATAAGACAGGAATAAACATTTTTTTTTATTAAATCCCCCTAGAACAGCGCTTGGGACAGTGGAGGTCTGTGCTAAGCTTCTGTGGACCCTGGCACACCTTTCGATCCACAGCCACACAGCGGGTCCACACCCGAAGTGATCCACAGCCACACAGCGGGTCCACGCCTAAAGTGATCCACAGCACACAGCGGGTCCACACCTGAAGTGATCCACAGCACACAGCAGGTCCACGCCTAAAGTGATCCACAGCCACACAGCGGGTCCACGCCTAAAGTGATCCACAGCCACACAGCGGACCACACCTAAAGTGAATGGCTTCATCCTTGGAGCCGCATCACATATTTCCACCCAGTTTCTTCACAATCAGTTCCGCCACTTCTGCTTCACCATGCCAGACAGACCAACAAGCCAGCTAGATGCAGAAGAGAACATCATCTCTCTGGACAAGGTGGCATCTTGTGCCGCATTCTCAGGTGCGCAGCTTTGTTTCGCTTTTTTTAAATAGTTTTTTTTCTCTTCTCTTTGTTTGTTTGTTTGATTGCTTTTTCTGTTTTAAATGTAAAGTATTGAGTGTGTGTGTGTGTGTGTGTGTGTGTGTGAGTGTGTGTGTTTGTGTGTGTGTGTGTGTGCGTTGGGGGGGGGGGGGGGGGGGGGGGGGAGGGAAGCTGCATTCACAAAGATTAACAATGTGCAGTCTGGAAACAAAAAAAATGAGTTGAACAAATATAAATAGCATTCTTTTGTAATGGTGGCAATGCCAACATTCACATCAACCATTATTATTATTATTATTTTTTAATAACAAAACTAAAATGCTACATATACACACACAA
>JAFLJL010016232.1:11839-30841 GCA_018398815.1 Conus ventricosus
AAACATTTCACAACAACTTCTATAAACAGGGGTAAGTCATTTATATAAATAGAAAAGAGTAGGGGTCCCAATACTGACCCCTGAGGGACACCAAATTGTAAAGGGAGTAACTTTGACCTTTTGGAGTTGATTTCAACAAGCTGTTGACGATCAGTGGAAACGAGGTAAAGAATTTTTAAGGCTGTATTCGATACTTTATAACACATAAGCTTTTTTATTAGAAGGGAGTGGTTTATAACGTTCAAACGCTTTTGCAAAATCTACAAAAAGAATTCCAGTAAGGTCATTATTGTTAATATTGTAAGACATCTATCGATAAGTTGTGCAAGAGCAGTGTGACAAGAGTGATTTTCTCGAAAACCTGATTGATTTTCATGATCAGATCGTAATATTTAAGATGAGAATATAGGTGTGTTTGAACATGTTTTTCGAGTGGTTTAGACAACAGGGATAATATTGAGATAGGTCTATAGTTTGAGAGATTGGTGGGCTCAACCTTTTTTATATAAAGGTATAACTTTTGCTTGTTTAAATCTTAAGGGAAAGTGGCTTTTATCAATACACAAATTATAAACGTAAGTGAGTGTCTCAGCAATGGTCAATGAAGCGATTTTTAGTATCTTGCCATCAATTCCATCTAAGTCCCTTGTCCCTGACTGTTTTAAGTGTGTTAAATAATCAAATACTTCATGTAATGACAATGGTGGTATGTCAAAACACGAAGAAATATTTTTACATCGACAGTATTTTTCTAACATACATAGATCATTGTACTTTGTTTTATCATTTACAATAACATCCTTAGTTATATTTGCAAAATGAAAGTTGAAGTCTTCTGGTGATATTTCTTTTTATGGATTTTGCATTCTTGAATTATTGTTAGTCAAGGATTGATAGCTTTCCAAATTAAGTTTGAATTTTGAGAAGACGAGACTAAATTTTGAAAAATATTGTTTCTTTGCTTTTCTCTTCATGGAATTTACTTTATTCCTTTGTTTTCTGAACGACACTTTATCCTTTGACTTGAGGATAAGCTCTCTTTTGTATATCTCATTGTCTATCTCCTTTGTTAACCATGGGGGTTTAATGACATGTTTCACTCTTTTTCTTACAAACGGCGCGTGTTTATCATATACTGAATTGAATGTACTGATCCAAAAGTTCACAGCATCGTCAGGGTTCCTAATCTGATAAATGTAATCTAATTCAGAGTGAAGCAAATCATTTAGGAAGGCATTTTTATCAAAATGCGTAAAGCGTCTATAAAAATTTCCTTATGTCCAGACTTAGGAATTTTGACACCTTTCTTTGACCATGTTAGACAAACTGAACAATGGTCGCTACAGCCTGTCTGTACAGAACACATTTCCACTATGTTATCTTTAGTGTTGACGTAATGTGATCATAAGAGTTTCCGTTTGTTCAGTGATTCGAGTAGGACGATCGATTATTTGTTCCAACCCATACATTGCATAAGTATGACTCCATTTAGTCCCAGGCACAGTTAAGTCTATGTTAAAGTCTCCAAAAGAATAATTTCCTTTGATTCCAGTATTGCGGCATCCATCATTAAATTAAACCTATCGAACCAATCAGTGGTTTCTGCTGGGTTTCTGTATAGGAATCCTACCATTACTGGCTTACAGTGTTTAAGATTTAATTCTATCCAGACGGATTCTACGTTGTATTTTTCAAGATACTCTTTTCTTTTGAGGGTTAATGATTTAGCAAGGTAAAGAAGTAAACCTGTTGTTCTAGGTGCTTTGGGGTCTAATCGGATTGCATCATAATTTGGCATGCACATATCAGAATCTGGAATCATATCGGTTAGCCAAGACTCTGCAATACAAAACACATGAAAGCTATTACATTGTTGTGAAGTATTGCAGCGATTTCATCTGTCTTGTTTCTAGCACTGTTTATATTTAAATAACCGATGCGAAGTCCTCTTTTGAAGGCCATGTATCTAAAGTAGATGACATGATGACTATTTAAGTGCACTGCGTATACTAACAAAAAAAGGCGCATTACACGCAGTTCTTACGATCGCAAATCAAAGGCGGTTAATACATCAGATCATGTAGTTGTAAGTCCAGAAATTGCCGGTGAAAAAAGATGTGTGTGTGTGTGTGTGTGTGTGTGTGTGTGTGTGTGTGTGTGTGTGGTGTTTTTATGCATGCATGCCTGTGTGTTATCTGTATGTGTGTATGAGTTTGTGTGTGTATATGTGTATATGTTCGTGTGTGTGTGTGTGTGTGTGTGTGTGTGTGTGTGTGTGTGTGTGGTGTGTGTGTGTGTGTGTGTTTGTATGTGTGCATGTGCAAATGGGTGGTTGGGTAGGCTCTGTGTGTGTGTGTGTGTGTGTGTGTGTGTGTGTGTGTGTGTGTGTGTGTGTGTGTTTGTGTTTGTATGTGTGCATGTGCAAATGGGTGGTTGGGTAGGCTGTGTGTGTGAAAGATAAGGGAGGGGATCTATGTGGGAGGCATGAATGCATGTTTGTTTGTTTATAAATGTGTGAGTGTGATCAATGTGTGTGTGTGTGTGTGTGTGATCAATTGTGTGTGTGTGTGTGTGTGTGTGTGTGTGTGTGTGTGTGTGTGTGTGTGTGTGATCAATGTGTGTGTGTGTGTGTGTGTGTGTGTGTGTGTGTGTGTGTGTGTGTGTGTGTGTGTGTGTATTCATGTGTGTGTGTGTGTGTGTGTGTGTGTGTGTGTGTGTGTGTGTGTGTGTGTGTGTGTGTGTGTGTATGTGTGTGTGTGTGTGTGTGTGTGTTGTGTGTGTGTGTGTGTGTTCATGTGTGAGTGTGGGTGTATCAGACCCTCAGAGTAAGTCAAACTGAGATTCCAACAATGACATTAGCCAGCTGCCTATCATTATCATATTAAGGGTTAAGTCATGCACATCACATGAACTTAATATAAATCACATACATGGGAAAACACCACAATGACCATTTCAAGGAAGGAATCAGGAATGCTAGGTTGAATACAATCTAGTATGAAAACGTAAAGAAAGTTCATCAAAATGTCAGAAGTTCTGATGGCATAAAAGTGAATCACTCTGACAACCATACAACTTTGCACTGTGTCATACTTTGTGTTGCGACATTGCCTCTTATTGGTTATGTCAGTCCCTCACCTCTTATTTCAGAGTCTCCCTGCTTTCAGTGGTCCATGGCATCATCACCTGGTGTACCAGAAAACACTGTGACCTCCAAATTCCATCACCACCACTCTCAAAAAGTCTCATGTTACAGGGAATAATCTGGGTGTCAAACGTTTGCAGGTTTTCGTTTATGGGGTGCAAATACCCTTTTAATTTCTTCTTGTGAGAGGACTGGAAAACCTTATGACATGATGTATAAATTCCCTCTTTTTTAAAAATATGCCGCAAGCAGTGACCAGAATCAATTGCATCGCTCCTGCAGGAACTTAGATAGCCTTCTGAATGGTCGGACGATTGGCTTCTGAGATTCACCCAACCGAATGTTTATAGTGATGAAAATTGGCTCAAGGAATTCAGAAGCAAAATACCTTTATGAAATACACAGTGCTGAAACCGGATCAGCAGAGATAATACACTGGCATTAAGTGAGGTGAAGTGGATTCGTTGTTAACTAGCACGGCGGATAATGACCTCAAAATTTAAGCAACACGTTGCCAACGTCACTTCAAGAGCATATCAGCGTAATTGGCGTTCATCCGGCAGAACCTTCGTGTTCTTGGTACTGCAAGCTCTTCTTCAGCTATTTCAAGACATTAGCAAGGACTATCCTCGAGTATGGACAAACGGTTGTGGCTCCCACGACACAAAAACACTCTAGTTTAAGTGTCAAGTGAGATCGTGCGTGCAGCGATTCGAGCCCACAGTAAGTTTTGCTAGGGTCTCCTCAATTCAGAGAACTGCCATATTCAGAAAGACTAGAGCGACTTGGCCGCCCGCCTTGGAGCATCCGCCGTCTCAGAGGGGATATGACTTGACACCTTTTAGTACGTCCATAGAATCTACAAAGACCAATAAAACCTAAGCTGGAAAACTCCAAGGACGTAGTGTACAAGAGGAAATTGATGAAACTTTCACTATGCCCATACCCACAGCGATAACCAGGAAACATTTCTTCAGTGAAAGAGTCGCCAAAAATGGAACGTTCCACAGACGAAGTGTCCTAGCATCTTCAGTAGAGGTTCTTAATGTAGGTGGATGCTTGCGGGAGGAAGAATCAGAAAACCAGACCAGTACTAAACCCGTCTTGCCAATAAGCTACGATGACAACAGGTATTAGTATCATGAGCCGTATAAACCAACACGGATCGATGAACAGGACTTCAACGATGGACTCACACATCGTTTAGTCATGTTCTAGGTCAAGTTCTTCTTACTGAAAGACCCTCGGAGTGTAATCTGTTGTGAGATTCTATCCAACCGTTGCCTTCACTACCTTACAACATGAAAGTGGACAAAAAATTACCAAACGTAAACGTTAATGTCTGCCTTCACCCGATCCCCCTATGATCCCCGATTCAGTGAAGAAAATTACCTACTTTCGTGGGAAAGGCATAGCCTTGGAAAAGCAGAAGTTAAATCTATCAGCACCGCCACTGCGTGTGACACTGTGTGTTTACACGGGATTGGTACGTTCTCTTTCTCCAAAGAGGTAGTTGTGCACAATATCTTTCCTGTAGACGTACGATCAACACTTTCACAGAAAAATTAAAACAAATTGATGGATACAGTGAAACAAATGTAACTTTATGGCGAGAAATTCACCATCCACGTTATCGTGATAATATCATCTCAGCGATCCATTGGCGGTAGTTTTGTAAATTTAAGCTGTTGGGTGAGAGATATTCTTCAGGTACACCTTTCTCTGATCGATGTGAAAACAACCCAACTATGCCGTCAGACCGTTGCAGGATGATGTGATGAAATGAATGTTACGCATGATTCGTCAACTAATAATGATGAAGAGATTTTTCGTTTTGGTTCCCAGCTGCACCCTACAGGTGCTAGATTTACACGTGATTTTTTTGTCCTGCGGTTACACCACAATGTATCTTTAACAGAAAACATGCCGGAAATCAAATGGTTTCAGTATTCTAGTCAAATTGTTTATTTAGTCATTTTATCAGCCATCCGCTGTTGCCATTTTGCACGCACGCATAGGCACACACTACACACACAACACACACACACACACACACACACACACACAACACACACACTCCACACACACAACACACAAGCAGAACCTGATGCTTTATTAGACAATACTGAACATCTGTTGTAAACTTTTCGATGTTGAGGAGAGAACGGATAAATGCTATCCTAGCTCAACTGCCCTCAACAGTTTCGGGCAGTTGCCTCTAGGAAATATGGCATTTATCCGTTCTCTAACTAGTAAACCCATACAAACATGCAGACAGTGTAGGGGAGTATCCGTTTGCAATACTTAAAATTTACTATAACTTTTCAGATTTTAGTTTCTTGCTTAATCCTGTGTTTTTCATGATCCTTTTCAAATAACATCATTTTCACGCATACATTCATCAAATGGTTCTCTGTTTTTTCATGTGCAAATAAAATACTACAGTCGTTTAATGTTCTCTAAAGTCTTTGTAAATCGAGTTATATTTGACATAAAATCCTCACACGTTAACTCAATCGACAGGGAGTATGTTGTCATTTTTAGCTGAGGGAAGTCCGGATCTCATGATCGAAGAGACATTTTGTTTGTTGATTCATGGGCATGCGCATTTAACGAGGGAAAACATAGTTTCTTTTACATTATATCTTTATAAGTTTACAAAAACTTCGTATATCAGACAGTCAGACATGGCGGCAGCGGGCGGGCTATTGAGACCCGTCATCTAGTGTCGACATCCCGATCACTTAATTATTGCTCTTATTGCTAGGGTCTTACGACTCGGCACAGACAAGAGGATTCGTTCATACCGAACACAGCACACAGTCTATTAGTTGTCTTTGGCAACCAACCAAACAAAGGCTACATACCTTTCTCAGGGTTGTGAAACATTAACTTTTGTCCACACTTGCCCTGTTGGGCATGTCATATAAAATCTACTGCCCGGCAAAGAAGGAACTTGCCCCTTTTTCTCATGTTACAAAAATTTATAATCAATGAAAAAAGCCACAAACAGTGTGGTTGTGTCCTTTAAAACAAATACAGAAATGATTCATATTGTATGGGATATTTTACCTATGTACTTTTCCATTGAATACTTTGTTTCTATTTATGAATATGTAATACTGAATAATAATAAATTCTTAAAATCACACCGCTGCAGGTTTTATTTATTATATTCTTTATGTTGAGTATCTGTATCTGTTTTCCTCTTTCCTTGTCGCTCCAGCCCTCAACCTACTCAGATGACTGGAAAGGCAAAGTGCAAACACAGATGGTCCTGTCTAGTATACAACTTTCTGGTTCTGTGACCATTTTTTTGTTTTACGCACTTCTGGTTCCTTTCACCACTTTGCCACCCATTTCAAGGAAGTGCAGCATTGTAGTCGATGACACTTGGGCCTTCATGGAGATATATACATCAGCTTGGACTGGACTTCTGTGTTAAGCTTTGTCTCCTGTCAGATTTTTATCCTCTTCATGGCTGAAAACCCCTTTCCACAACTGCTGTGGTCCAAGGAGTGTCTGCATGGATCTCGACTAGGAGGAGAATTGTTGTGAATTCTTCTAGTCTGTCAGGACTCCACCAGGAGCTGACCTACAGAGGGTTGCTGGTCTTTGGTTGGCCACGGGGCATTCTCTTGGAACAGTTACTTTTTGGGACCAGGCCATCTCCTCTGTTGTGCTGACGGATGTTGCAGCCACTCTCGTGAGGGGCGCATTGTAAAAGTGGTCCAGAGAAGGCGCAGGTCCCCCTCCCTCCCCCTGAGTCCAAAGTCTGACCAACTGTTCTGCCTCCTCTGGCCATTCTCTGGGGGTCAAGCAGTTTGCTGCAGCCTTCTGCACTTGGTCATGACTCCAGGCGGTCAAAACGTTGACTAAGAGTATTGTGGTAAGGTGTCCATCACTGTTGTTTATGCTTTGTGGTACTCGGTCGTTAAACTACTGACTGATGTTACTCAGTTCAATGCCATCTAAGCGTCCTTCCATTGTTTGTTCTGGTAGGTTTCTAGGTGATTCCTGTGTTGTCATGAAACTCGTAGCTGGGAAGAGGGTCGTTCTCATAGGCACAGAAGCTGGGTAGGGTTAAGGGCGTCTTCTTGGTGTTTCAGGATCATTCTACTGATTGTGTGCAAGATGTCCACGCCAGGTGGATGAATAGGGAGCTGTCTGTGATCTGTCAGCTGCTGGCTGTTGTCTTGCGCGACCAGTCATCTCTGCAGTTGGCTGAGTGGCCATCTGCTGTGCTGCTGAAGGTGTTGCACCAAGACTGGTAAGTTCTTCGGACTGTCGCCAGGGCAGTATTCAGATGGGCCGCGGTTGCACATTGGTGCCTGCAAGGTTGAGTTGGCAGTTCATAAACTTCTGTTGCAAAAGCCTCTGCAAACACTCTGTAGTTCTCGCCATGCCTTCCTTAGTGTGAATAGTAGGTATGTTTGTAGATGCTCTCTGCAGCCATGGTTTCCACTTTCTTAGGCATTCCTGTTGCTTTAGGGCATCTTTTGCAGCAAGTTCCAGTGCCGGGTGCAATTGCAGTGGATAGAGACCAGCCAGGGAGTTTCTTCTCTACAGGCGTTTTGCCAGTCCACTATTGCGGCCCACCATTACTGCAGCTCACTTCTGTACCCAAAAGCCAAAGACTCTCTCTCTCATCATATGAAGAACCCCTGCCTGTCCAATGTTCTGCTTTTTGTCCTCTTGTATACGTAGACCAGTCAGCCATGGCTGTGTGGCAGTTTCTCAGATGTCCAGCAAAACATTTCACTGACCATCCCCTCATCAAACATATCTGATGTAGATCTGACTCTAGGTCCGGGTAGAGCTGTCAGTGGCTGCATCACACCATGATGCATGTTGACTTTTGCAGTGGTCTTATTGGTCCGCTTGTGATCGAATATAGCTTTGAAGGTGTCACCGAAATACTGTACATGCCTTTCCTGACTCTAGTAAGCGTCACCAATGTCAAGCCATTCTTTTCTTGAAGCTTGAGCAGCGTTTTCATATGCAGTGAATGGAAGGCTCCATCTTGTTACCACATGGTAGGTATAGTTGTCATCAGCTGCGTCTCTTGTTTTCCTCCATGTTGCGTATGTCCAGGTCAGAGGTCGATCTGATGGACATCTTGGCACAGCAGCATTCCCTCTGTGCATCAACGCCACTATTTGGTGATCGACTGAAGTGGCATGCGATTGAATGTTGGATTTCCGGAATGTTGAATCCATCCGACATACAGGCTGCCTTTCTTGTCTGCTTTTTCAGGATGATCCAAGCAAATCTAGGAACACACACCACACATACACAAAAGTTCAAAGGATTTTATCTGTGAAAGAACCCGTTTTGGGGGTATGGAGGATAACCATACTTGTATCAAAGTAAAAGCACAATGAATTCTACATATGAAATGTGCTATTATTATTGCAGATACATAATCCTGGCCACTAAATACTTGAATATTTTTAAATCTACATCTGAATAGATTTTTGCTATTTTTTAAACTCCGAGGACTTGTTATAAACACACACATATTAAAACTGTGATATTCAGGGACTGACCATTTAACGGAATAGTACAATTTACCCTTCCACTCATACACAAGCACACAAACACTGAAACAACACACACACACACACAAGCGCGCGCACACACGCACACCAACACACACACACACACAAACACACACAAACACAACACCCACACACACATCACACACTACACAACGGCCTACAGTATCCTAACGGCACATCAAAGTGAACAGATGTAGGAGTGACAGACAAATCGCATCTTGCCAGTGACCCAATCTTTTTTTTATGTGTCTAGGAAATTTCAAAAACTTATTTAATCACCACACATTCACACACACCACACAGTGACAACGAACCTCACGAACACGCACACTCCTCACGCACACTTCACCACTTACTTCACGCACACACACATCCAGGCTCCAGCAACGCATTTTCTCATTGATTCATATAATGTTGCGTTGATGTCATTATCTGTGTCCCACAATAGGTCAAACAATGTCATGCACACATGTCCTCCCCTCCCACCATATCCCATCTTCCTTCAGCCAAGCACTGTTTCAATTTCACACTGACCCCGATGACATACGCTGTCCTAAATAACGAAAACAAGCTTGACTCACCTGGCATAATACATCTTGCTTTGGCGTTTCACATCGCATCAGTAACCACGGAAACTCCTTTTTTCCAGATAACCTGAAACTTCCTCTCCGTGTTGATTTCATAAAGGTCAAAATTTTCTTATTCTTAAAATTTTTCGATTTAATCTTACTTACTTACCGTGGCTCAATAATGCAATAAGCGGCAGCAATTTGTTCTATACTGCCTCGTTATACATAAAGTCCGTAGGACACAAAAACCCTGAAAGGGCCTCGTGCCTTGCGCTTGACCAGTATCATACTCTTTTCGAGGGTATATTATACCCGGACTGTGAACTCTGAAGGAACCGGTGGCGGGGAGGTAGGGTGGGTCTCTGCGTGAGCCACGGTATGTTGTTAGATAAACGTAATTTTTAGAATAAAAATTTCCTTTTAATACACTTACTATACCGTGGCTCCACTAATGACAGAGTCGCACTACCTGGAGGAGGGGCTCACTGGTTACCGCCTGGGAGGAGCGTGGATGAGCCGGAGCGTGTGGCGGAGATGGAGTGTTGACGCCTCCACTGTGATAATGCGATGCCTAGACCCATCCTCGCGCAGGACGAGAAACGTTTCGCGCAGGTGAATTGGATGAAGTGTAGGGGATCCCCCAATATGCAGATTCTAACACACCTGAATGCGAGCGTTTGAGTACTGCCAGCGAAGACGCCCATGCCCTAGTATCATGAGGTCTAGGGTGAAAGAACAGCCCAAATCCCCTCAGATCTCGCTACGCAGCTTTTATGACTTTCTCTCAGCAATCGTGAGAGTGAAGTGCGCCTGAGTACTCCTTATAACCTTCGTTGTAAGAGTGGTACTGGTGGCGCTGCTTGTAGCGAGAAGATTTCGTGCGTTCCTATACTCCAGAAGAGAGCGCGCAAACGGACAGGAGTGCAGGTTTGCGTCGTCTGGGCGATGGTAATTGAAGTGAGAGGAGAAATGATTGGTGATAGTGGGGAAGAAGAAACGCGGCCAAATGGTTTTTGCTAAAAATTCTGTGAGGAGGCGGAAGAGTTTAGAAGAATCCGGTTAAGAGGCGAAATCCCAGGCTGGGCTTAAGGACGTGGACTTCACTGCAGCGGCCTCCCTGAGGCCAGGGAACCGAGAAAGGCTGTTTTAAAGGAAGGGAATTTCAGAGAAACTTCCCGGATGGGCTCGTTAAGGGGGCGGAGCTGAGGAGGAGAGGATCAAAGAAAGATCCCATGCAGGGAATATCGGCGGGGCAAGGGCCTCCTGTAGGGCTGCTACATCGACAGATCAAGAGGATGAGGGGTCGTCCCCGAAGGAGGGGCCTCCCTTACTGGCAGATAGTGGTTTGGAAATAGCCACCCTGTGTACCTTAACTGTGAGGCTGAAGTTTTCTCTCGATGAAAGAAAGGATAGGTAGTTCTGGTAGTTGACAGGGTGGCGAACTAGGGTCTAACCGTGGTTTGAAAACATAGGCTCCAGAGAGGTTCACATGTTGAGTGGACGTGAGTCCACTCTGAGGGAAAGAACCATCGTGCGACTGATGGTGGGAGTCCCGTGGAATGTTGATCTTCCAGGACCTGGCTTGGACGAGATCCGGTTAGATTGTGTCTCGCACCAAGAAGAGCTGTTCCGTCCTCAGGGACAGGGAGTGAGAAAGCGCCCCCCCCCCCCCCCCCCCACACCCCGGCCTTGTTGATATAATCAAGCCACAGTTGTGCTCGTCGGTGTTGAGGAGAATGTGTTTTCCTTTCAGGATGGGATGAGACTCCTTGAGGGCTTGGAAAACGGGATTCCATCTCGAGCCGATTGATATGCCAGGGACCCCATCTCCCGGACGGCCGTCAGAGAGTGTCGTATGCACCCCACCCAGACTGGACGCGTCCGGGGGGAGGGGAACTGGTCCTCCTGGCGGAGGAGGGGGAGTGATGGGACTCCCTGAGCTAGCCAGGACTGGGAGTGCCATTGGACCAACGTGACTTGAACCACTGACCGAGAAGGGATCTGCGGTTTCCCTCGGACTGCACAGGGCCTGCAGACCAACGCTTGACGAAAGAGGCGCTGGCTGAAACCGGCGTTTGTGCAGTTTGCCCCTAGGGTACTCTAAGGGAGCCAAGGACTCCATCAGACCCGAAGAGAGCTGCTGGGGGGTTGAGATTCGGACTTCTCCTCGTTGCGAACAAATCCAGTGCTGGACTGAGGCTTCTTAAAAACCCTGTAGGGGCTTTGCTGGGATCACAGAGTGCTGGATGAGGACAAGAAGGAGCCAATCGTTCTAGATAGGCCTTCAGGGGACGAATTCTTTCTCCCGAACATTGCAAATCAAGTCCCGAGCCCACTCTTCTTGAATACCCAAGGTCCGGGGGCTACTAGTCCAAAGGGAAGAGCCCTGAACTGAAAAAACGCGGCTTCTCCACACGAAACGGAGGTACTTCTGTCCCTTGGGGGGTTCAAGGGATGGAAGAGTACAAATCTTTTAAGTGATGGGTACCGCCAATCGCAGGGAGTGCTTGGCATCGCGGATTGACATGGGGGTTCCTTTCGAAAAACGGAGGGTCGTTAGAAACCTGTCAAGGTGCCGAGAGATCTGAGCCGGTCATACCATCCTCCTGATGCTTTTGGAGCAGCAAAATTGCGGCCATAAAAGCCCGGAGAAGGTAATGGAAGAGGACTTTCCTCTGTGGCTCCCTGGCTAACAGCCGAACGAAAGTGGCCTCCTGGTCTAAGGCTTGAGTGGCTTGACAGATACCGAGGAGGAACGAAATGACTGAGAGGGGCCTTCACTGCACTCAAGGATGACGATAACCCCGACATGACACCCGCAGAAGCCCAAGGCCTTGCGGGAAGCCGCGTCCCAGGAACTGAGGGGCCTGGAAGGACTGCCCACCAAGGACCGCCTTGGGGTGAAGCACCCAGGTCGGGGGCAAGTCATTGGGGGTGGGTCCGTCTGAGACGTTGGGTGCATTCGGGACCCGCCGGCCGTGCCTGAGGCCGGTCCACTGATGGGCTGCTTGCCATCGGATCCCCCGGGGTCAAAATGGACCGGTAGTCCCTTGGTGGAGAGGTGACACCGGTGATGAGAATAGGCGCTGTGGCGCCTTGCGTTTGAACGGGGCGGGGGAAAGGGAGGGCCTGAATGAAAGGCGAGGTCACGCTAATCTCTGCTGGCTTTAATGGAAGCCTGAACAGTGGTTTCCCAAACAGAGACCCTGACCTGACTCGGCAAGGCTATGGGGTGGCGACGGGCGGAAGAGGTGAGGAACGGCGTCACAGAAGATGCCAAAAAGGACCGCATCTCTCCTCGATAGTACAGTGCTCAGAAGGAGCTAGCGAAGGCCCAGCCGAGTTTTAACCACTTCAGCCTTTGCTGAAACAGGCTACACTGCCAGCTGGGTCCGCGGCAACTGGCGGTATGGTGAAGGAATCTGAATCAGTGATCCTTAAGGGCAGGACACTAGTCCCCTAGAAAAGATTCCACAACGAGGTTAGCATCCATTACCCCCATCGCAGCTTCGCTCCCACCCGCAAGGCAGTGCCCTGAGAGGGACACCTGCTAGCGTTGATTTCGACCTCTCCGGGACAGGTGAGAGGTCCGCCTGGGAGAGGAGGTGGTTAGTCGCGCTTCTGGCGTAGTATCATTTGCCGAGAAGGCCTTCTTGGCAAATGGAAGCGCACGCTAGCGCAAATAGGGACATTCAGGGACGACCAGGCATGAATTGTCTGGGCCTCCCGTGTCCCTGGACTCCTTTTGGCGGCGAGATCCCAGGCCCGCGAGAGTTCCGCCGCCGAAGGGCTGGGGGCTCTGACCTACTGAGAGGATGCACAGCACTCCGGAACAAGGAAGCCAGAAAGGCCACGAGTCCTGGAAGGGAATAAGAACGGGTGACTGGTCATCTTCCTCGACTCAGAATCCACCGGTCGGATCCACAGACGAGGGGGGGTTGTGACCGCCCCTGGCGAAGCGGCCGTGCGCGGCTAAAGCCCAGAGTGGCCTGGGCTGGCTGATTCCCCAGAAATTCGGAGAGGAGAGGGATCAGGTCCCCGGGTGGGCCGCTTTAAGTGCAACAGACTACCTGTGTTCCAGGCGGTCAACCCATCCAAGTACGGACCATGGCCCGACGTTGCTTAACTTCGGTGTTGGACGGAACCGGGTGTATTCAACGTGGTGTGGCACGTTGCTGGGGGCTGGGAGGGAGTGGCCTGCACTGGCGGTGGCTGGGCATAAAACCCGGCCACACCCGGGAAAACCCCGGAGCAGGGGCCTGTGGTAAACCCATGACCGGGGGATTTTGCCATTGGGCCGTGCGGAGCCAAAGGCAAAGGTGCCCTGTACCCGTTGGATAGGGGGTGGGGGGGGCGGGGGGCTCTGAAGGACTGAGGAGTGTGGGGCGGCTGGCCAAACCCAGAAAAATGGTTGGGCCTAATTGCGCCGGTTCCCTGTGGGTCGTGCTCGGAAAAGAGGGCGAAAAACCCTGGTGGTCTGCCCCAACGAATGAGGCAGACACATGACGGTGGGGATGGGAAAACAACCGGGGACGCCGAAAGTGATCACGAGCCCTTGAGCAAGAGGTTGCTTCCCCCTTGATCGCTACCGATCGGCGAGTGGGGGAGGGTGTCGACTAGTCTACCTCAACGTCCGGCGCCGCGGAGAGGGCTCGTGCATCTACGATTCTGCCTTGGGAACGAAACCGTGCGCAGTAGAACACGCAGTGGAAATGAACAAAGGTGATTGCATTAACGGGAACGACCAAGCTGAGTCGATCGCCGTTTGGGGGACAAGGGACAGGATCGACAAACCACCTCTGAGCGATCATCGTGCTGTTGGGCTTGGCCCAACCAGTAATTGGGGGTCCCTGATGCGCCAGTCCCCCGAGGGACGCCCTGAAAAGAGGGCGGAACCCAAAGTCTACCCGAAAAAGGCAGGTGTCATGAGGTGGGGAAGGGAAACAACTGGGGCCGAACGAGTTCGAGCCCTTGAGAAGGAGTTCTGTTGCTTCCATTGGATAGCCCATCGAGCGAATGGGAGGGGGTAGAAAGCAGTCTGCTCATTATCCCACCTTTGAGCATTCCGCAATAGGGGGCTCGTGCATCTTCGATTCCGCCATGGAATCGAACTGTGTGCAGTAGAACTCCAGCGGAACTGGACACATGATGCAAATGAAGAAACGACCAGAACCGCAGTTGAGAGTTAGCCGTCAATGAGGGTTAGACGTGTAGGTGCTGCCTCATAACCCCGCCCTGAGGCCTTCCGTCATCAAGGGGGCCTGGCATCTTTGATTCCGCCCTGGGATATCGAATTGTGTACAGTAGAACCGCAGCTGAATCTGAACACAGGATGCGATACCGGTACGTACAGAGCGCGGCTGAGTCGTTTGCGTTTAGGGGCGATCGGGGACGAGTTCGAAGCAGAACCGCAGATGAGCTGTCATCGTCTCGAATTTAAGGGTTGCGAGAAGAGTGCTGTCACAACAACAGATCCGTTGAAGTGAACCTTGAGTAAGAAGAAGAACAAGAAGAGAGAAAGTGACGCGGAAGAGAGTGGGGGGTTGGCGCGGCAGAGTGGTAGTGCTAAGAGCCTGCTGTGTGAGAGAATCGAATGACGAAAACCTTCGTAAATCTCGCCATACACCCAATCGCTTCAAGTACGTTTCACTTAAGTTGATAACATATTGCAAGGACACAAAGAGCTGCAACAACGATCCGAGCCGGATGTGAGGAAAAAAGCAAAATTACTTAAGATGCTCGTGATCACGCGGCTAACGGGGAGGAAAAGGGCATGCCGAGGAAAAGAGGAGGATCTGGGCGGCGCTAAGGCTCGAGGCCCTTTCAGGGGTTTTGTTGTCCGTACGGACTTTATTGTAGACGAGGCAGGGATAGCAAATTGCTGACATACGCTTATTGCATTTCGTCGAGCCTACGGTATAGTTTTGTGTAATTAAACTCGCTTTTGTTTCTTTCTTTTTTCACTTTTTTCTTATTCATCTTCTCCGTTTGTCGGAAAGAAAAAGCAAAACACCAATAGAAAAACAAGTGACGCTTGTTTCTCATTGGCTGCCATGCTGAATTTGCCGACTCCGCGCACATGTGGGGACAGTTCAACAAATTTCAGACTGTTCCTAAACTAGGATATCAGAAAGTTGCAAAAGTTGTCTGCAACTTGTTTATTGACTGTAGCAGGGGAACATTGGGGGTTAGGCCTACAGCGGTCTTTGTATTTGACAGCCCGCTCTCAATTACCAATTGATCGAAATCAATGACTGGCATGTGTTGTTGAAATGCCCAGGGTCGGGTGGCCTAGGCAGACTTCCTGCCTGCCGACAGAGTGGGTACATGTCCGGGCAGTCGGGCAGAGTCCTTATGTTCACCCATGACTTCTTCACCCTTCAGTGGCGTCACATCGGGGTGGGTTTTTAGAGCAGCATGTATCATTTGGAGTCAACGCGATTGGCTCGTGTAATAGAATTTGTTAGATTGTTTGGGATATTTTGCAAAGAGTTTGAACGTCTTCTCAGTTTATTAATCTGTGAAGGAGTTCTTCAAATGGAATTGTAACTAATGTTCTTTATTATTTCTCTCTCTTTTGTAATCACCTCCGCAAGCTATTTTCCATACATCTAGATACTGTGAAGGCTGAGGCTATTTATTTAGCCAAAGTGCTGTTTGGCCTTCAGTTAGATTCTTTCTATTTATTCAGGTTTTTGTTTTCTTCAATGACGGGTGAACGCTTTAAACACTTCTTAACGTTTTCTGTTTTGGAGTTTTTTCAGTGCTGTTTTATAAATCCTTCACCAGACAAAAGAATGTAGACTTTTATATGTGTATATGTTTGTCTTTTTTTTTATTGATATTGAAACTGGCCGGGTGTTTTAGTAATTTTTTCTTTTCTTTTTTTCAAATTCTTTTGCTGCTCTCTCGCCATGATGTGTTATGAATGTGTTGAAAATTTTCTTTCCTGAACTGAGCACATAGCAGAAATGGTAGTTCTATCTGGTTAGTTTGATTTAATGGAGTATTTCTTTCTATAGCACTAATTGTACACGTTTATTAACATTGTAGACACAAATATCTTAACCGCCTTCTCCCCACGCGATCAGGAAAAACACACTGTGCTGTCAATCTCAGCCGTGAAAGGAACGTCGTTAATTGGACCGCACTCATATTACGGTCTTGAAGGAGCAACTTTGGCATTTGAGCCTAGCGGCCTCTTACCCGCCTTTTCCACACGCGTTCAGAGAACTCGCTGTGCTGTCAAACCAGGTGGCCGCACTCCAAAAAACCGCAACTTGAAGGAGCAACTTTGGCATTAGCCAAGGCGCCCCACGCTTTCGTCCACTTTTGCGCCATCTTACACCGCCCCTCTACCACACCAAGTTCTTAATCAAGTCACTTTCTAAGTTCGTAACTCATAGTTCTTAACTTAAGTAGTAACTTCTAAGTCTACCTTCACCCAACCCAAAGTCATCTCAAGTTCTTAATCATGTCACATATAAGTCTTACTCAAGTCTCTTATAAGTTTCCTAATCAAGTCTCTTATAAAAGGTTTGTTTTTTTTTTTTCCTACTCAAGTCATCCTCAAGTTCTACTCAAGTCACTTATAAGTTCTTAATCAAAGTCATCCTAAGTCACCACATAGTCTTAATCAAGTAACTTCTAAGTTCTTTATCAGTAACTTATAAGTGCCAAGCCACCTCAAGTACGTATTCATGTCAGCTCAAGTACTTAATTAAGGTAGCTCTCATGAAGTTATGAACTAAGTCATACTCTATGTACAACCAAGTTCTTATTTAGTCCAATTTATAATTATTAGTATGCTTTGAAATGGATCAAAATGATCTTTTGTTGTTGGCGGTTTCTGGCATGTTTTTTTGTTTGGATTCTGTTATTTAGTGTTTTTTTTGGTGGAGATTTTTTTGTTTGCTTTGGTTTTTGCTGTCTTTGTTTATATATTTTATAACCGTAATAACCACACCCCCCAGAAACAGCAATTGCGCAAAAATGACATTGCTTTAAGTTAATTCAGTTAAGACTCTTGGCGGTTGTTGCGGCACCCTGGTCTGGTTGTAGGTCATGATTCAACGTGTTCTGGTGTTTTTATAAGCTGCGTTGAAACAACTGGCTGCGGCTATCTATCACTTTTTTCTGTTTGAGTTATATTATGTGATTGTAACTTAATTTTGTTCGTTTGTTCCACTCTGCTAATTCTTTTTCCTGCTGCAACAGCCAGGAGGAGGAGGCTTTTTACTGGTCACTTTCTCCAACTTTTCAATGTTTTCTGATTCTGCTGATTTTCGGCTCGGCATTTTTAGGGAAAAAAAATCTTTATGATTAAATGTAATAAATCCATGATTAGGGGGACATTATGTTCCAAATCTGTTATATAGATCTCCTCCTAGCGACTCTAATGACTTTGTTAAACTAGATCCTGAGGTTAATTAAATCATTACATAAAGTCTTGTCTGAATCAATAGAGACGCAAATTTACTTACTAGTTTAGTGTACAAACTAAGAACCGTTTGCCCGACGCTTTTTACACATTCTTGATCCTAGTTGCGTTCATACCTGTTATGGTTTACTTTACAATGTCTTGTGGCGAAATTTGTTTGATCTGTTCTATGCTGGATTCATTTACGTGGAACTGTTTTGTTTTTTCCACAATGTGCAAAGAATACGGCCTTTCATTTTTGGCATAAGCTTGCGTCATCAACCTGGTCATTTGTAATAATAAGTTCAGGAGGTGGTTTAGTAGATCATCGCTGTTTCATGTTTTTTTATTAATTATAATTATTTTAATTTTAAAATGAGCACCGAAAAAAACCTGTTACCAAACTTGTCTACCATTCTGATGTATTGGGGCATATAAGTGGTAGGATACACAATGCTTGGTAAAGATGTTAAAAATAAACTGCTGATCTTGGCAAGTAGATTTGGGGATTCAGCAAAAGCTAATTGCTATCATTACAGCTTCATTTGCTTAAAAAGATTTTCTAGTTAAGCAAGGATAATTCCTGACAGTTTAATATGTATTAAAAAAAATACATTTATAATTTTGGCTTCATTCGTAATGATGATAGGCGGCGCATAGTGAATGCGCTAGCTTTTAGCAGAAAGTAATTACGCATTTAGTAAACTGGCGGGTGACGGCGAGAGAAAAAGACATAACAAAGCTATGGAGCAACTAGCCGCAGCACAGATTACTATGAAAAGCAGAGATGTGTGTGTGTGTTGTGTTGTGTGTGTGTGATAATGTTGGTGTGTGTGTGGTGTGTGTGTGGTGTTGTGTGTATTCATGTGTGTGTGTGTGGTGTGTGTGTGTGTGTGTGTGTGTGTGTGTGTGTGTGTATGTGTGTGTGTGTGTGTGTGTGTGTGTGTGTGTGTGTGGGGTGTGTTTCATGTGTGAGTGTGAGTGTATCAGACCCTCAGAGTAAGTCAAACTGAGATCCAACAATGCATTAGCCAGCTGCCAAACATTATCATATTAAGGTTAAGTCATGCACACACATGAACTTAATATAAATCACATACATGGGAAAACACCACAATGACCATTTCAAGGAAGGAATCGGAATGCTAGGTTGAAAATACAATCTAGTATGAAAACGTAAAGAAAGTTCATCAAAATGTCAGAAGTTCTGATGGCATAAAAGTGAATCACTCTGACAACCATAACAACTTTGCACTGTGTCATACTTTTGTGTTGCGACATTCCCTCTTATTGGTTATGTCAGTCCCT
>JAFLJL010016232.1:31841-47125 GCA_018398815.1 Conus ventricosus
TTTTAGGGAAATTTTTTTAAAAGAAATTTTCTTTTTTGTGGCATTGCTGCTGGGGGGGTTATTACGGTTATAAATAAAAAACAAAACAGAAAAAACCAAAGCGCAAAAAATCCAACCACTAAAAACAGAACCCAAACAAAAAAACCCAGAACCCCCCCAACAAAAAAAGACCCTTTATCCATTTCAAATGAAATAATAAATTTTTTAAATTTGACTTAAATAAAAACTGGTTGTACTTAAGGATACTAGTTAAACTTGACTAACAAATTTAAGTATTGAGCGACTTTTTAATCTTGAGGTGCTTGAATTTAGAATTATTGAAAAATTTGAAGTTACTTGAAAAGAACTTGGGGTATTTGGGATGATTGTTTAAAAATTTATAATGATTTTAGTAGGAACTTGGGGAATTTGTGGGAATTTATAATGTTTTGAGTGGGAACTTATAAGGTTTTTAAAAAGAACTTAAAGTGACTTGATTAAGAACTTAGGATGACTTTGGGTGGGTGAAGGAAGAGCTTAGAAGTTATTTAAATTTAAGAACTTAGAGTTAAAACTTAGAAGTGACTTGATTAAGAATTTGGTGGGAAAAGGGGCGGTGGGTAAGAAGGCGTCAAATGTACAAACGGGGTCCTTGGTTAATGCCAAAGTTGCTCCTTTCAAGAGCTTTTTGGATGGGGGCCAACGAGTTTGACAGACGCGGTTCTCTGACAGTGGGGAAAAGGGCGGGTAAGGGCTTGGGCTTAACCAAAGTTGCTCCTTAAAGCCCGGGTTTTTGGAGGCCCAATAACGTTTCCTTTCACGGCTGAGTTTGACAGCACAGTGTGTTTTCTACGAGGGGGGAAAAAGGGGGTAAGTTTTTGTTCTAAAAATTTTTAATAGAAAGTGTAAAATTGGCTATTGAAAAAATAATCAATGAATTAAAAACCAATAGACTACCTTTCTTTTGGCTCAGTTCTGGAAAGTTTTTCAACCTTTTATAAAAACACTGCGAGAAGCAGCAAAAGAATTTGAAAAAAAAAAAGAAAAAATTACTAAAAAACCCCGGGCCATTTTCAATTCAAAAAAAAAAGACAAACTAAACAAATAAAAAAGTCTACTTTCTTGTCGGTGAAGATTTATTAAACAGCCTGAAAAATCACAAAACAGAAAAACTTTTAAAAAGTGTGAAAGTTTTAACCCTCTTGATGAAAAAAAAAACGCAAAAGAAATAAAAGAATTCTAACTGAAGCCAAAACTGCATTTGGGTTTTAAAAAATACCCACCTTCAACATATCTAGATTAGGGAAAAAAAGCTGGGGGAGGAAATTTACAAAGGGAAAGAAATTTAAGAAATTTTTTACAATTCATTTGAAGTACCTTCCCCCTTTATGGATTAAAAAACGAGGAAGACGTCAGAACCTTTGAAAAAATCCAAAAAAATCTAACAATTTCATACACAAGCCATCCGTTGAACCAAAGAACATGCTGCTCTAAAAACCCCCCCCGAGTGACGCCGACTGAAGGTAAGAAGGATGAAACATTTTTTTTGGTTTTTTGCCATTGACAACTAATTGACTGTGTCTGTGCGTTGAACGGACCCTTTTCTGTCCGAGCGTAAGACCCCAGCATAGAAGAGCATAAATTAATGAAACGGGGGTCACCAAGACGGTTTTCCCAAACCCCCGTGCCCCCCCTTCTGTCTGCTGTTATTGGGGAATTTTTTTAAACTTTTAAAGATTAATGAAGAAAACTAGGTTTTTCCCCCGTTAATGCCAGCCCAGGAACAAAACAAAATGTCGTCGATCATGAGATCCGGCCTCCCCACTAAAAATACAACAACTCCCTTCATTGGTTTAACGTGTTGGATTTTATGTCAAAAATATAACCTTTTAAAAGACTTTAAGGGAAAAGTTTTAAAGACGTGTTTTATTTCACAGAAAAACAAGACGCATTTGATAAAGAAAGCTGAAAATGATGTTATTGAAAATGATCAGAAAAAAACAGATTTAAACAAAAAAAAAAAATCGAAAAGTTAAGAAATTATATTTTAAACGATAAATCCTACACATATGCATTTTGTAGGGGGTTTCTAGTTTAAAAACGGATAAATATCCTAGGCAAAAACCCCGAAAAGGGTTTAGGGGATTAGTAGGATTTGGCATTTACCGTTCTCTCCCAACTCTAAAATTTTTAAAAATGGGTTCAGTATTTTCAATAATCAGTCAGGGGCTGCTTGTGTGTGTGTGTGTGTGTGGGTGTGTGTGTGTGTGTGTTGTCCTGGTGTGTGTGTGTGTGTGTGTTGTGTGTGTGTGTGTGTGTGTGCGTGCGTGCAGCTTATGGCAACCGCCTGATGGCTGATAAAATGACTAAATAAACAAGTGACTAGAAACGAAACCATTTGATTTCCGGCATGTTTTCTGTTAAAGATACTTTTGTGGTGTCCCGGAAGGAAAAAAAAATCTCCGGTATGCGGAGCACCTGTAGGGTGCAGCGGGACGAAACGAAAAATCTCTTCACATTTTGTGACGTATCATGCGGTAAACTTTCAATTTCATCAGCAGCTATCGGCCTACGGTCTGACGGCATAAGTTGTGTTTGTTTTCACATCGATCAGAGATAGTTGTACCGAATGGAATTTATCCTCTCACCAACCATCTTAAATTTACAAACGACCGCAATGATCGCTGAGGATAGATTATTATCACTATAACGTGATGGTGAAATTTCACGCCATAAATTTAACTTTGTTTCACTTAATCCATTTCAATTGTTTATTTTTCTGTGTAATGTGGTTCTCGTACGTTGACAGGATAGATATTGTGCAAAACATCCTCTTTGATAAGAGACGGTACCACGCCATTGTAAACACACAGTGTCATCCACACGCTTGGGCGGTGCGAGAGATTTAACTCTTCCTGCGATTTTCCCAAGGCGAGCTTTCCACTAAAGTACGTAAGTTTCTCTTGCTGGAACGGATCAATAGGGATCGTGAAGGCATACAATTAACGTTTACGGTTTGGTAATTGTTTTAGTAGTAGTATAGTAGTAAGTAAGGACGTAATCAATTACATAGGCCGTTAAGCTTTCAATGTCCCCTCGGTTATTATACTTTTATGACAGGGTTGAAAAATGCATGCAATATAAATTTTCCTTCTTATTTCATCAAAGCTTCTTAAACTGACTTTAAATTTCAGTCTTCATCACAAATTCTTAAAAACATTAGTATTTTTAAGCAAATTTTAATGCAGTTGCAAACTGTTCCGAGTTAGTAATAACTCTGTTACTGAACTTGAATCTCCCCATATTAGTATGAACGGCTTACAAATATTTTGCCTTCCGAATTTCTTGTTCTATCTGTGTTACAGCCTCAAAAAAAAAAGTCCCACGTAATGTCCGTTTGCTTGTGAAATATTTGGTCCACTTAATCAAATCCCTCAATACTCTATCCATTTAAAGAGTACAAAATTTAAGTATATTAATCTATCTATATAAGACATCTTTGTACATTCTTGCAATATTGTAGTAGCTCTTCTCTGTACTCTTTCGATGCTATTGACTGTCTTTTCAAGTGTGGTACCAGATAATATTTCCATATACAAGATTGCGGTCTAACCATAGCTTTTATATAACTTTAAGAAACGTTTTCCTTTATTTAGGTAAATAAAAGTTTCTTATTGATTAATCCAATCATTTGGTTTGCTTTATTAATACACTTATGCATGTGAGTATCAAAAAAGTAAATCTTTAGCAACAAAGATTACAACACCCAGATCCTTTTCTTCCTTACATGTCTGTGACCACCTATTTCCAAACCATCTATTTTCATGCTGTTTTCATGGTTCTGGATTGTTTTGCCAACATGCAAAACTTTAACATTTTTCAACATTAAAATAATAATTCCACTGTGTCTGACCAGTTTTTGGTGGAGGCAATTTAAATTTTCTTGTTCTTGCGTCAGACTATTATAGTTATCTATTTGTCATATAGTATTGTGTCATCAGCAAAAATTACAAAAACTATTAACCTTCATCTGGAAGGCATTTATAAAATTAGTAAACAGTACAGGTCCTAAAAAACTCTCCCTTGGGGATTACCACACAATAACATCTTTCTCTGTCGACATACGTTACCCACTCTTACTCCTTTGTTTTCTATTTGAACAAAAAATCTCTAATCCAGTTCATCTTTAGCAACTTACCTACAAACCGTATGCTTCCATTTTTTTTCAATAATCTCTCAGCGGAACCGTATCAAAAGCTTTAAAAACGGAAATCAAAGGTAAATTATATCAACAGAGTTACTTATTTTCTAAGCAGGTTAACTAAATCTTCCGATAACTTCAAGTAGTTGTGATATGCAAGACCTTTTTTTCAAAGCCATGCTGGCATACTGCAAACAAATTATTATCAGTGAAGTGAGATACTATACATCTCTTATAATGGATTCTAGCACATTGCAAGCAATGCAAGTTAAGCTTACCGTAACTGATAGTTCCTGGCTCAGATTTTGACCCTTTTTTAAAATAGCAGTAAACTTCTGCCGATTTCCAGTCGAGGGGAAAGTTCCCCTGTCTCTAATGATTTATGATAAATCTTACTGAGGTTCGGTACACTAACTCCTTACTTAATTCTTTTTAGAACGTTAGGTGGTATAAATCAGGTCCCTGCGCTTTAGACTGATTCAATTCAAACAACTTTCTTCTCTACTGCAGCTGAAGTAATTATTATATCTGTAACGAAATTTCCCATTAGATTTACTAACATTTCAATAGATCAGTATGTTATTTGACTTCATTACAAAGACACGCGAAGAAACTCATTTAAAAACTTTCAGCTTTACTCCATATCTACTCGGCCAACCCTCCTTTACCATCATTTATAGAGTATATACCCCCTGTGTGTTACTATGTACGTTCTTGCTCGTATTTCCAAAAACCTTTGGATTATTTTTACATTGTTCTGCTATTTTAACAGTCGTCATAAGCATTTCTTGATTGATTTTTGTCCACTTTCATTGTTGAAGGTAGTGAAGCACGGTTGGAATTGATTCTCACACTGATTACACTCGAAGGTCTTTCAGTAAGAGAAGAAGTAGTAACACTCTTACTTCTTCTTCTTCTTTTTCTTCTTCTTCCTAAAACAACCGGTTCACCTCAAACACGATCAGGTCACCACCGCGCATGTTAAAAAAGTAAAATAAAATAACATAAAACATAAAACAGTGCGACTCAGACTGTTGGCCCCTGAGCAAATTTGGCAACAAGGGGTCGCACTCGATATTCAAGAAGTTAAAAGCAACTGGCCAAATTCAGGCCCCCAGGTAAAAGTAAAATATCTGGGAAGTAAAAATAGAAAATCGTCAATATGCAGATCTCGGTGGTCCGGATATGCAGTAGACCAGAGGTGAGAGTTTCCCTAGAATAAATCTGATTTTTTCAACATCGCATTTTTCAATAGAATAAACTCTGTCATTGTGTAGTCTTGTGTCTGTTGAGGAAGGGGGTGGGCTAAGGGGGGGGGGGGGGGGGGGGGGGGGGGTAGCCAGGTTGACTGTAAGCTGGTAATTTGTGATGAAGTTGTTTGCGCTTGATGACAGCACTTTTCAAATAATTTGTTATTGATTCAACAGCAGGCTTAGGTGTAAGAGATCTTTTTTATTGGTCTTACAGCATGCTTAGGTGTAAGATGTTAAGTTTGTTATTGATCAATGAGCAGGCGCTTAGGTGTAAAATTCGTTTTGTTATTGGTCATGAGAACTCGATAACAGCAGAGCTTAGGTGTAAGATCAGTCTGTTGTTATTAATATTCATAACTCTACAGAGCAAGGCTTAGGTTGTAAGATCCTGTTTGTTATTGGTCAAAAACCCCATACAGCAGGGGCTTAGGATGTAAGATCTGTTTGTTATTGATCATAAATCAGCAGGCATAGGTGTAAGATCTGTTTGTTATTGATTATACAGCAGCTTAGGCGTAAGTCTGTCCTCACTAATATCCCGATAACTGTTCCTTTGTCAGTGGAACAATGGCAAGGATAAGATGATTCTTTCATTTTCTTTCGCTCATCGTTTGGATTGATATTATATATATGGGATATGCCTGTAGTGTTTTGTATGCTGAGAGTTGCATTTAAAATTATTATCATTATTATAATTAAAGAGGGGGAATTTTATACATCATGTGCATAAGGTATTTTTTTTCCAGTTCCTCTCACAAGAAGGAAATTAAAAGGATATTTTGCAACCCCATAAACTGAAAAACCTGCAAACGTTTGACACCCAAGAATTATATTCCCCTGTAAACATGAGACTTTTTGAGATGGTGGTTGATGGAATTTTGGAGGTCACACAATCACCAAGAACACTAGTGTTTTCCCCCCTGGTACAACCATGGACCACTGAAAGCAGGGGAGACTCTGAATAAAGGTTAGGGACTGACATAACCTATAAGAGGCAATGACGCAACACAAAAAGGTATGACACAGTGCAAAGTTGTAATGGTTGTCAGAGTGATTTTCACGTTTATTATGCCATCAGAACTTCTGACATTTTGATTAACTTTTCTTTACGTTTTCATACTAGATTGTATTCAAAACAACCCAACCTAGCATTCCGATTTCCTTTCCTTGGAAAATGGTCCATTGTGGTGTTTCTCCCCCCATGTATGTGATTTATATTAAGTTATCATGTTGCTGTGCATGTACTTAAACAACCCCGTAATATGATAATGTTAGGGCAGCTGGCTAATGACATTGTTGGAAATCTCAGTGTTGACTTACTCTCTGATGGGTCTGATGTACACTCAACACTCTCCAACACACACATGCACACACACACAACACAACACACACACACACACACACACACACACACACATACACATACACCCACACCACACACAACACACACAACACACACACACAGCACACCACACACAAATGAATAACCACCACACACACACACACACACACAAACACACACACACACACACATTTATCACACACACACACACACAACAAACACACGGACACACACCACCACCACCCACAACACAGACAACACACAACATTGATCACGACACCACACAACACCACAACACATTGATCACATCACCTCCCCACACATTTATAAACAATCAAACATGCATTCACATGCCTCCACACATTTAGATCCCCTCCCTTATCTTTCACACACACAAGCCTACCCCAACACCACCCATTTTGCACATGCACCACATACAAACATAAACAAACACACACACACACAACACAAACACACACAGACACATCACACACACACCACAGAGCCTACCCAAACCAACCCGCCATTTGCACATGCACACATACACACACACAACAAAATCACACACACTCACTCCAACACACACACAAACACCACACACACACACACACACACACACACAAACAAGGACACACAAACGAACATAAATACTCATATACAACACTACAAACTCATGACACACATACAGATAAACACACAGGCATGCATGCATATAACACACACAAACACACCAACATCACACATCTCCCCAAATTTAAAAATTTAAAACTACCGCCAATTAGTGAGGATAGTTATCACGATAACGTATGGTGAATTTCTCGCCATAAAGTTACATTTGTTTCACTGTATCCATTCAATTGTTTATTTTCTGTGTATGTGTGTTCGTACGTAGACAGGATAGATATTGTGCAAAACTTCCTCTTTGATAAGAGAACGGTACCAAGCCAGTGTAAACACACAGTGTCACACGCAGTGGCGGTGCGAGAGATTAACTTCCTGCTTTTCCAAGCGTATGCTTTCCACGAAAGTAGGTAAGTTTTCTTCTCTGGAATCGGATCATAGGGATCGTGAGGCAGACTTACGTTTACGTTTGGTAATTGTTTTGTCACTTCATGTTGTAAGGTAGTGAAGCACGGTTGGATGATTCTCACAACTGATTACACTCGAAGGTCTTTCAGTAAGAAGAACTTGAACTTGAACTTGAACTATACGATGTGTGAGGTCTTCGTTGAAGTCCTGTTCATCGATCCGTGTGGGTTATACGGCTCATAACTAATAACTTTGCATGCGTGGCTTATTGGCAAGACGGGTTGTACTGGTCTGGTTTCTTCCTCCAGCAAGCATCCAGCCTACATTTAAACGCTTCTACTGAAGGTGCTAGGACCACTTCGTCTGGGAGACTGTCCATGTTTGGCGGACTCTTTCACTGAAGAAATGTTCCTGGTATCGCAGTGGGTATGGTGCATGGAAGTTTCATCACATTTCCTCTTGTACCTACGTCCGTGGGAGTTTCCAGCTTAGGTTTTATGGTCTTGTAGATTCTATGGACGTACTTAAAGGTGTCAATCATATCCCCTCTGAGACGTCGGTGCTCCAGGCTGGCAGGCCAAGTCGCTCTAGTCTTTCTGAATGGCAGTTCTCTGATTGAGGAATCAACTTTGTGGCTCGGCGCTGCACGTCTTCTACTTCTTTACAGAGTGTTTTGTGTCGGGGGTGCCACAAGTTTGTCCATACTCGAGGATAGGCCTTGCTAATGTCTTGTATAGCTGGATGAAGAGCTTGCAGTCCAAGAACTCGAAGGTTCTGCGGATGACGCCAATTACGCTGTTTGCTCTTGAAGTGACGTTGGCAACGTGTTGCTTAAATTTGAGGTCATTATCCACATGAACAACGACCGAGATCCACTTCCACCTCACTTTCTGCCAGGGGTATTTCTCTGCTGGTCCGGTTTCAGCATCTGTGTATTTCATATGGTATGTTGCTTCTGATTTCCGTGTGCCAATTTCATCACTTTACATTTCTGTGGGTGGAATCTCAGAAGCCAATCGTCCGACCATTTCTGAAGGCTATCTAGCCTGCTGGAGCGATGCAATTGATTCTTGGTCACTGCTTGCGGCATATAACTTTGTGTCATCTGCAAATAATTTGACGGTGTTTTGTACATGTTTCGGCAGATCATTAATGTAGATGACAAACAGGATTGGTCCTAACACGCTACCTTGGGGATGCCGCTTGTGACTGCAGCCTCTTCAGAGAAGTTCCATTAATTCTAACTCGCTGCTTTCGAGCAAAGTAGTAACACTCTTCTTCTTCTCTTCTTCTTCCTAAAACACCGGTTCACTCAAAAACGAGTAGGTCACCAGCGCGCATGTTAAAAAGTAAAATAAAATAACATAAAACATAAAACAGTGCGACTCAAGACTGTTGGCCCCTGGAGCAATTTTGGCAACAAGGGGTCGCACTCGATATTCAAGAAGTTAAAAGCAATGGCCAAATTCAGGCCCAGGTAAAAGTAAAATATCTGGGGAAGTAAAAATAGAAAATCGTCAATTATGCAGATCTCGGTGGTCGGGATATGCAGTGAGACAGAGGGTGAGAGGTTTCCATAGAATAAATCCTGATTTTTCACATCGCATTTCAATAGAATAAACTCTGTCAGTGTGTAGTCTGTGTCTGTGAGGAAGGGGGGGGGGTGGGGGGGGGGGGGGGGGGGGGGGGGTAGCCAGTGTGATGAAGGCTGGTATTTGTGATGAATGTTGTTGCTCTTGATGACAGCACTTCAAATAATTTGTTATGATTATACAGCAGGTAGGGTAAGATGTTGGTTGTTGGTCATTACAGCAGGCTTAGGGTAAGATGTTTGTTATTGATCATACAGCGGCTTGAGTGTAAGATCTGTTTGTTATGGTCATACTCATACAGCAGCTTAGGTGTAAGATCTGTTTGTTATTAATCATACTCATACAGCAGCTTAGGTGTAAGATCTGTTTGTTATTGGTCATACTCATACAGCAGGCTTAGGTGTAAGATCTGTTTGTTATTGATCATACAGCAGGCATAGGTGTAAGATCTGTTTGTTTATTGATTATACAGCAGGCTTAGGCGTAATGATCTGTTTGCACTATCCCAGAACTGTTCCTGTGTCAGTGGAACAGTGGCAGGATGAGATGATTCTTTCTTTTCTTCCTCATCGTTGGATTGATATATATATATGGGAAATGCTAGTGTTTTGTATGCTGAGAGTTGCATTTTATTATCATTATTATTAAAGAGGGGAATTTTATACATCATGTCATAAGGTTTTTCCAGTCCTCTCACAAGAAGGAAATTAAAAGGTATTTTGCACCCCATAAACTGAAAAACCTGCAAACGTTTGACACCCAAGAATTATTCCCTGTAACATGAGACTTTTTGAGAGTGGTGGTGATGGAATTTTGGAGTCACAGTGTTTTCTGGTACACCAGGTGATGATGCCATGGACCACTGAAAGCAGGGAGACTCTGAAATAAGAGGTAGGGACTGACATAACCAATAAGAGGCAATGTCGCAACACAAAAGTATGACACAGTGCAAAGTTGTATGGTTGTCAGAGTGATTCACTTTTATGCCATCAGAACTTCTGACATTTTGATGAACTTTCTTTACGTTTTCATACTAGATTGTATTCACCTAGCATCCTGATTCCTTCCTGAAATGGTCATTGTGGTGTTTTCCCATGTATGTGATTTATATTAAGTTCATGTTATGTGCATGACTTAACCCTTAATATGATTATGATAGGCGATGGCTATTGTCATTGTTGGGAATCTCAGTTTTGACTTCTCTGAGGGTCTGATACCCCACACACTCACACATGAAACACACACACACACACACACACACACACACACACACACACAACACATACACACTCTCACACACACACTCACACAACACACACACACACCACACACACACACACACACATGAATACACTACACACACACCACACACCACACAACACACCACACACACACCACACACACACACAATTGATCACACAACACACACACACACACTCACACACACACCTCACAAACCACAACGCACACATTGATAACTCACACACACACACACACATTTGATCACACTCAACTTTTATTAACAAACATTAACATTGCATTCATGCCTCCCACATGATCCCTCCCTTATCTTTCACACACACTGCCTACCCAACCACCCATTTGCACATGCCCTCATACAAAACAAAAACACACACACACTAACACCACTCCCCACACACACTACCACACACACAAACACACTGAGCCCTAACCATCCACCCATTTGCACGTGCACACATACAAACACACACACACCACACACACACACACCACACACACACACCACCACACACACACACCACACACACACACGAACAATTACACATATACACTCCAAACTCATACACACATTACAGATAACACACAGGCATGCTTGCATTTAAAACACCACTTACACTCACACACACACACACACACACACTCACACACACACACATGCTTTTTCACCGGCATTTCTGGACTTACATCTATCATGATTGATGTATTAAACCGCCTGTGATTTGCGATCGTAAGAACTGCGTGTAATGCGCCTTTTTTGTTTGTATTCGCAGTTGCACTTAAATAGTCTTTCTTGTCATCTACTTTTAGCATAAATGGCCTTCAAAAGAGGGACTTGAATCGGTTATTTAAAAATAAAACAGTGCTTGAACAGACAGATGAAATCGCGCAATACTTCACAACAATGGTAATAGCTTTCATGTGTTTTGTATTTGAGATGTCTTGGCTAACCGATATGATTCCAGTTTCTGATATGTGCTTGCCAAAATTATGATGCAATCCGAATTTAGACCCCAAAGACTAGACACAACAGGTTTTACTTCTTTACATTGATAATTTTTTTATTTCATAACCCTCAAAAGAAAGAGTATCTTGAAAAATACAACGTAGAATCCGTCTGGATAGAATTAAATCTTAAACACTGTAAGCCTGTAAGGTTGGATTCCTATACAGAATACACCAGCAGAAACCACTGATTGGTGTCGATAGGTTTAATTTAATGATGGATGCCGCAATATGGACTCAAAGGAAATTATTCTTTTTGGAGACTTACATAGACTTACTGTGCCTGGGACTAAATGGAGTCATACTTATGCAATGTAATGGGTTGGAACAAATTATCGATCGTCCTACTCAATCATCTGAACAAACGGAAACTCTTATTGATTCACATTTACGTCAAACACTAATGTTAACATAGTGGTAAATGTGTTCTGTACAGACAGGCTGTTAGGACCATTGTTCAGTTTGTCTAACATGGTCAAAAGAAGGTGTCAAATTCCTAAGTCTGGAACTTAAGGAAATTTTTTATAGACGCTTACGCATTTTGTTAAAATTGCCTTCCTAAATGATTTGATTCAACTATGAATTAGATTACATTTATCAGATTAGGAACCTGACGATGCTCGTGAACTTTTGGTTCAGTACAATCAATTCTGTATATGATTAAACACGCGCGTTTGTAAGAATAAGAGTGAAAACATGTCATTAATCCCCCATGGTTTAACAAAGGAGAATAGGAAAATGAGTTATACAAAAGAGAGCTTATCCTCAAGTCAATGGATAAAGTGTCGTTCAGATAAAACATAGGAAATAAAGTAAATTCCATGAAGTGAAAAGCAAAGAAACAATTTTTTCAAAATTTAGTCTTCGTCTTCTAAAATTCAAACTTAATTTGGAAAGCTATCTAATCCCCCTTGACTAACATAATTCAAGAAATGCAAAAGCCAATAAAAAAGGATAATATCACCAGAAGCTTCAACTTTCATTTTGCAAAATATAACTATGGTGTTATTGTAAATGATAAACAAATACTATGATCTATGTTTGTTAGGAAAAATATGTCGATGTAAAAATATTTCTTCGTGTTTTGACATACCACCTTTGTCTTTTCATGAAGTATTTGATTAATTTAACTCACTTTAAACAGCAGGGACAAGGGACTTAGATGGAATTGATGGCAAGATACCTTAAAAATCGCTTCATTGACCATTGCTGTGACACTCACTTAGTTTATAATTTGTGTATTGATAAAGCCACACTTTTCCCTTAGATTTAAACATAAGCAAACAGTTTTCCTTTATATAAATAAGGTGAGCCCACCAAATTCTCAATCTATAGACCTATCTCAATATTATCCCTGTATGTCTAAACCACTCGGAAAAAAACATGTGCAAACACACCTATATTTCTTCTTAAATATTACGATCTGATTCATGAAAAATCAATCATGGTTTTCGAGAAAATCACTCTTGTCACACTGCATCTTGCACAAACTTATACGATAGATGTCTTACGAATATTAACAATAATGACTTACTGGAATATCTTTTTGTAAGATTTTGCAAAAAGCGTTTGACGTTATAAACACTCCTTCTTATATATAAAAATGCTTATGTGTAATTAAGTATCGAATACAGGACTTAAAATTCTTTACCTCGTTTCTACTGATCGTCAACAGCTTGTTGTAATCATATCCAAAAGGTCAATGTTACTCCCTTTACAATGTGTGGTCCCTAGGGGGTCAGTATTTGGCGGACCCCTTACTCTTTTCTATTTATATAAAGGACTTACCCCTGTTTATTGAATGTGGTAGTGAAATGTTTGCTTGATGATACACACTCATTACTATATCTCACATGTAGTACTACTGAACTGGGTTACAATAACCTGCAGGAAAATATTAACAAGCTAATTACATGGACAGAAATGAATCAGATGTCCTCTTTGCTATCAAACAAATGCATGTATGTCACTACACGCCCGAAGAAACGAAAGAAAATGACATCCTCATGGTTTGAGCCATTACATGCTATCCAAGCGTAAACAATCAAGATTGAAGGAATTTTGAAAATTTGAACTGGGGGATGGAGGTTACATGCATATAAAGTTTTAGGTGTTATCATTGACAAACGATTTATTTGGTCTTACCCACATTGCTTGGATCTTGGGAAAAAGTATTTCTAAGAGAATATAAAATCACTTTCAAAGATAAAAAATTTTCTAAATCTTCACTCCAGAAAGATATTCTTTCTTGCGCACTTCTTTTCTTCTTATCTAGTTGCATCCACGTTATCGGGATAATGCCAGTGATGAAACTAATCTGAAAAACTAGTAAGTAGTCATGCAATTAAAAGGGGCCATTAAATTAATTCTGTTGAAAATCTATACCTTGACAAAGTGTGATTTCAAAACTTTATATATTCTTCCATTAAAGACAGACTCTACTTCAACAAATGCTTGAGCTGTACAATGTGTGAAGGATCAGCCCCAAAGATAATCTTTGAGAGTTTTGTCTTCATTAGTTACAGGACATACACATCAACGTCTCTTCCCAGATCCTCGATTAATTTTATAATTCAAGTTTTCTGTACTAGGGAGGGACCGCATGGGAATAATTTGACCTTCCTCCATAAAATCATGTCACTCAAAAATATTCTTTTAAAAAAGCACTAAAAATGCATTTGCTTAGAAAACTCTGCGCTTCCAATCTGAAGTCATTCCATCTAATACAATCCCCTTATCTCTCTCTCTCTCTACTCTCTCTCTCTCCTCTCTCTCTCTCCTATCTCTGTGCTTGAACTTGAAAATTTTCCAACAATAGTTTCCATGAATTGTTTTCAGATTTCATTATGAGAGTTATGTATTTGCATGAAAGAAATTGTGTGTTTTAAAAAGTTTTTTGAGCTTGTGGTTATATGTTCAATTAGTTTTTCTGTTTATGAGAGGCAGGCCCAGGATGTTAAAAAATGCTGGAAAGCTTATTTCTTTAACCCTAATAAAGCATTAATTTTGACTTGACTTGAACACACAAACCTCACACACACACACACACACTTAACAACACACACACCACACACACACACACACACACACACACACACACACACTTACGCACACTTCACAACACACACACACACACACACTCACAACCACACACCACACACACACACACACACACAACACACACCTCACACACCTCAAACTACGCACGCACACACACAAACACACACACACATACACAACACACACACACAAAAAACACAACACAAACGCTCACACATTCTCACTTTTCTCTCTCCCTCTCCCACTGTGTTTGTCCTTCTGTCTTATGTGTGTCTGTCTCCCTGTCTCTGTCTGTGCATCTGTGTGTCTGTATGTCTATCTGTCTGTCTGTCTCAGTCCTCTCTCTCCTCTCCTCTCTCACTCACACACCCCACAACACACACACACACCACAACACACACACACAAACTCACAAAAACGTGCAGGGGACACGCACACACACACACTCACAAACACTCACATACTCATTTTCCCCACCCCCACCCCTCCCATTTGCTGTTCACACCAGATTCACACTCACACACACCACACACACACACACACAACACACACCACACACACAC
>JAFLJL010016233.1:0-7500 GCA_018398815.1 Conus ventricosus
GGTCTAGTGACGCCTTGGTCTGCTGTGTGTGGGGTCTGTGGCGAGGGAGCCCGTGAATAATTGAACACGCGCTCCCTCCATTGTGATTGGCTGACTTGCGTGGAGATTGACACCTGTCACGTGAGAGAAAGGAAGGCGACAAGGGTGGTGGTGGTGGTAGTGGAAGTGTGGAAGGTTTGGGGGAGGGAGGGGGTGCAGGGGGGGGAGGGGGGGGGGGGGGGCAGAGGGCGGATGTTGGTTTTGCCTTCTAGACCGAATTAGACGATTAGCACACATTAGGCGAAGTTTTTTTTTCCATGTTGTTTCCTTTGCTTTTCTTCCCTTTTAAAAGATGTTTTCGGGTGAAACCACGCCAGGTTGAAACACTTTGAAGAACTGAAACTGGAAATGCGTCTATAGTCAAATGATATCAATGTACAGTGTGAACTGTTTATTTCATTACACTTGTTATTTAAGCCCAGTCAACACAGCGGTTGCAATCAGTTGTTGATTTTGTGGTTGATTATTTTTGTCAAAAGTTGGATTTAAAAAAACAAACAAACAAAACCTTTCTGAGACGAAAGTTGACGTCTTTTTTCGAAGGCAAGATTCCGTAAGCAGCCGTGTTCATGTATAACAGTAAAAAGAGATTATATCACGTTTGATTTCCAGTATCTTGACTTGAAATGTCACCATAATGGAAGTCTCGCATTGCTCAGACTCATCTGAATGATTGAGCGGCAAGGGCACGGTCTGCAATATGGAGCAAAATGAGAACATTACCATTACTTGTTGATGTGCGGTTTAGAACTCTCCAGAGATGAAACAGTGTGATGACGTTTGCGCGCGTTTTACACCCCATTCTGGCCTTTTAAAAGGTGCAGAAGCTCCGTGGTGCATTCTATGTCATGTACCACTCACAGTGAAACATTTTCTTATAGAGTGTTGGGACTTGCACGTGTGACACGTAAACGTTTTACAGCAGACTCCATGAAAACCTTGTTCGGAGATGTTGCCACTGATGCGTTTTGAATGTCTGAAAGAGATCGACGGTTTTCTTCATCTGGTCTAAGATTTTACGGAAGAAAGGCTTTAACGAAATTTTGGGTGGTTTTTTTTAGAAGGTGTGTTTAGATGAGATGTGTGGATATGTGTTCTTTTTTCTGTGTGTGTGTGTGTTTTTTTTTTACCCCTTAAATATGACTTGAGAGTCGATTTAACGTGGTGACAGCCCCGATATGGCATTTTGCTATCGGCTGAGCTAGAAGCAACGTTCTCTCTCTCTCTCTCCTCTCTCTCTCTCTCAGGATAAAAACAAAGTGGTATCACGGAGAAATCCATGCGCTCTCCTGCACGCCAAACCAAGACGAGTGGCGCCGCTCTGTGGCGATGAATACATGCGTGTCTCGCACGCTGCTCGTTCTTCTTTCTCCCCACGGTAGAGCCGACTTGGTCAGGGATTGTGTGTGTGTGTGTGTGTTGTGTGTGTGTGTGTGTGTGTGTGTGTGGTGTGTGTGTGTGTGCTGTTGTGTGTGGTGATTGTTGTGTTGTGTGTGTGTGTGTGTGTGCGTGCGCGCGGTGCGTGAGCGCGTGCGTGTGTGTGTGTATGCGTGTGTGTGTGGTGGACGGTGTGTGTGTGTGTGTGTGTGTGTGTTGTGTGTTGTTGTGTGTGGAGTATGTGTGTGTGTGTGTGTGTGTGTGTTGTGTGTGTGTGTGGACGGTATTGTGTGTGTTGGAGTGTGTGGCGTATGTGTGTGTGTGGACGTGTGTGTGTGTGTGTGTGTGTGGACGGTATAGTGTGTGTTGTGTGTGGACGGTAGTGTGTGTGTGTGGACGGTGTGTGTGTGTGTGTGTGTGTGTGTGTGTGTGTGGTGTTGTGTGTGTGTGGACGGTATGTGTGTGTGTGTGTGTGTGTGTGTGTGTGTGTGTGTTGATGGATGTAGTAAGAGGACAGAAGTGGTGACGCGGGTGGGTGGAGAGGTGGTGGTGTAGTGGAGGATGAAGAGTAGGGGACTTGGCTTGGTGTACGGCGATGACAGATTTGTAGGGTCAGTATCGTTGTTTTTAATGGTATCAAACTGCGTCAAAAGTCATTGAGAAAAATTCTTGTTCGTACGGTTACTCTCTCTCTCTCTCTCTCTCTCTCTCTCCTCCTCTCTCTTCTCCTCAGTTCTATAGAAATTGTCAAACCACAGAACTGGGCACTGGAAATTAAACGCTGCTTAGATATGTATGGCTTCTCTGAAGTTTGGCTGAACGAAGGCGTAGGAAACGAGCAAACATTTATCATAACACTAAAACAAAGAATCATAGATTGTTACAAACAGAACTGGCATAAGAAAATAGCGAATAGTGAACGATTTACTACATATATTACGTTTAAAACTATACACCAAACTGAAGAATACTTTCGCGCAATCACAATCGCAAAGTTCAGAAAAGCGTTGACAAGACTACGATTAGGAATAAACGAACTGCATGGCAATAAAAAATGCATAGACAATGAAGCTATAACAACATGCCCTCTTCTGCCCAACAGTAGAAACAGAAATGCACTTCTTAATGTGGTGTCCAAATTACAGGCAATTACGAACAAAATACATTTTCAAACACTTTAGTAACAGAAACGCAATCACATTGGAAAGTCTGCTACAAAACGATAACACCGAAACCATAAGAGATATTGCAATGTACATCTTCTATGCCTTAAAAACCAGAGAAACCCGTATGTAATAGTAATACTTATAGGAAGAATAGAAATTCTAATCAGAAAACAAATTATGTTACAATCAACGTTTCAATCAAACGTTTTTGTCATGTTGAAATGTATGTTGCGTACTCCTGTGGACGGGCCGAGGGCCTCACAATAAATGGCGCGGCGTGAAAGCGCGCGTCAAGAGTCAAGAGTCAAGAGTCTCTCTCTCAGTTCCCTTGCTTCTTACTTACTTTCTGTCTGTCTGTCTCCCTTTCCTTCTTTCTTTGTTTCCATGAAAAGATGCTGCTAGATTTGAGCGGAGTGTATCGAGCAAACATTTAGTATTTGTTTGATTTTTGGTTCCTCTCTTCTCTCTCTCTCTCTCTCTCTCTCTTCTCCTCTCTCTCTCTCTCTCTCTCTCTCTTTCTCTCTCTTCCTCTCCTCTCTCTCTCTCTCTCTCTCTCTTTCATTTTTTCTGTCTTCTTCCGCTTTACCTTGTGTATATTTCTTCTGTCAGTATGTTACTTCACTTTACGAAAATACCTTTAATTTATGTATTTACTTGCTTAGTTTATATATGCTTCCTTTTATATATATATATCTACACCTCTCTCCCCTCTTTCTTTCTTTCTTTGTTTTTTTTTTTTTTCAAGCATTTTCTATGTGTTTTTTTTTTTCTCCTAAAGTTCCTTCTTTCGTTTTTCACTTGCTTTTGTTGTGTTGTTGTGTTGTTGTTGTGTTGTTGTTGTTGTGTCTCCTTTTGTTTTATTTGCTTTCATGACATAATTCTTTGCTTGAATTTTGTTGGGAAAAAAAAGTTAGTGTTGATATTTTTTTTGTTTTGTTTTGTTTTGTTTTGTTTTTGTTTGTTTGTTTGTTTGTTTGTTTGTTTGTTTTTTGGTTGGTTGGCTTCTTTTCATTTTTGTCTTCTCTCCATTTATCTTTTGCGTCTTGTCCTTTTACATTATGTCCCTTGGCTTGTTCCCCTGTATGGTAGTTAAAACAAATACCTCCTCCTCCTCCTCCTCCTCCCTCTTCTTCTTCTTCTTCTTCTTCTTCTTCTTTCTTCTTCTCATATCTGTGGTAACAAACATTGTTCTATTTCTTGTTCTCTTTGTGTTCCGTTCCTTAATTCCTTCCTTACGCTCTTCAATATTGAACTCATTGTTTGGGTTAATTCATTTGTTCATTTTCTTTCTTTCTTTCTTTTCTTTCTTTCTTTCTTTCTTTCTTCTTTCTTTCCGTCAGTCGCTGTATATCTATCCATTTATTCACTCGTTCATTGATTCGTCGTTCAATTTGCACAATTTCTTCTTCGGTTCATCTCGTTCGTCCTTCCCTCCCGTTCCTTGAAGTGTTTCATCCGTCTGTCCATTGTTCTGTCCATCTATTCAAGCTTTGATTCTTTCATTCTTCACTGTAACCCTTTCCCTTCGTTCATCCATGCGTCCTGGTATTTTTTTTTTTGTTTTTTGGAATAATTATCTGCCCATCCCTCGATTCAATTCCACTCACTCTTTCTTTCTCTTCGTGCGTTTTGTTCATTTATTCGCTTCTTTCCTTCCTGCTCTTGTTTTTGAAAACATTCATTGGTTGTCTCATTCATTTGTACACTTATTCGTTCTTTCCTTCTTTCTGTCGTTGGTCTTAAAAGTTCTTTATCCATCCATCCTTCCACCATCCATCCCACCCATCCATCCATCCCATCCATCCATCCATCCATCCTCAAATAATCCTCATTTGTTCATCCCTTCATTGATTCATTCATTCTTTGATACTTTTTTTTTTTTTGGGGGGGGGGGGGGGGGGGGGGTGGAGGGGGTGGAGGGGGAGGAGGGTTCAGTTTTTTTTCCGTTTTTTTGTTTATTTCACTCACTTCTCTACTCGTTGCTTCTTTCGCTCCATGATTCAGTCGTTCGGGTCCATCCATCCATCCATCCACCCTTCCATCTATCCATTGTCATCGATCTGTCCATCCATGGTTATCCTTCATTTTGTTCATTGACGATTGATTATTCATTCATTCTTTTTTGTTTCTCTTTTTTTTTTTCTTTTTTTTTTTTGTGGTTTGTTTTCGTTTTTTGCTTTTTTGTCTTGTTTTGTTCATTTTTTTCGTTGTATTTTGTTCTTTGTTTCTTTCACTCATTTCTCCATTCGTTGCTTCTTTCGTTCCATTATTCATTCGTCCGTCTCTGTCGTGTCCACGCTCACACCCCACGCAGTGACAGGATTGATCTGATTGGAGTCATACCCGGGGGACGGGCCGCGAGTGCGGGGGGGAGGGAGGGAAAGGGGGCTGGGGGTGGTGGTGGCGGCGGGGGGGGGGGGGGGGGGGGGGGGGGGGGGGGGAGGGGGGGTGTAAATAGATGGGTGATGGAGGGTATGAGGAAAGCAGCGTGGTCACACACCACAATTAGAACCCCCCCTTCACCCCGCAAAACACCCAGTCCTTCACAACACAACCAATTGCGACCACACAAGTTCAGTTGACACCTTTTTTCTCTTTTTTTTTTTTTCATCACCTGGAAACAGAAAAGACCCGCGACGATGAATTGATGAAACAGAGCAAATTAATAGCCTACTCGTGGATGATGAAAAAATCTCACGCAGCGAGCGAATCACTACTACTACCAGCTTTCCTGGCGTTGGCTAGTATGGCGCTTAGCGGCGGAGGATGGAGGATTGTCTGTAGTTGTGTGTTTCCACCCCTCCCATTTCTCTGGTTGCGGCATTATCAAGAAAAAGAAACACCCGAAGGTGCTGGGAGGACCCAGAGAAGCACTATCTCCACCTGCCTTTAGAGCAGTCCTGTACCACCCTTGGAGGCCTGCGCTGTGTTGACGATGGGTACAGGCACGCACAGGACACTCCATTAAGATATCAAGGGACATAACTGCTCCTGAACAGAGGTAAATTAGACAACTGGATGCAGCTCATAACAGCCTTAAAGTAGCATCCCCATGGGTGTACCAGCCCGTATTTCATGACTGCAGAGCTCACCGGCGAAAAACACCACCCTCCAGCTGCCGAGCACACCCCACAGACCCAACCACCCCTGCCCACGGACAGATGAAGACAGTGCCACTCCAGACACAGCCAAGCTTTCGCCATACGGTCTTATGTGCCCTCAAGAGAGAATCCAAAGTTGTAGTCTTTCCCACTGTCAACAGGACTTTCCCTGTGGTCAGTGGGTCTTTCCTCACCGTCACTGGACCTTTCTCCAGGGTCAGCCTAGTTAAGGCAAAGAAGAAAAAGAAACACCCGAAGGTGCTGGGGAGGACCCAGAGAAGCACTGTCTTCACCTGCCTTTAGAGCAGTCCTGTACCACCCTTGGAGGCCTGCGCTGTGTTGACGATGGGTACAGGCACGCACAGGACACTCCATTAAGATATCAAGGGACATAACTGCTCCTGAACAGAGGTAAATCAGACTTATGGCGCTTAGCGGCGGAGGATGGAGGATTGTCTGTAGTTGTGTGTTCCACCCCTTCCATTTCTCTGGTTGCGGATTATGGATGGATTGTCTGTAGTTGTGTGTTCCACCCCTCCCATTTCTCTGGTTGCGGAGGATGGAGGATTGTCTGTAGTTGTGTGTTCCACACCTCCCATTTCTCTGGTTGCGGCATTATTTTTATTAAAAAGAAAAAAAAGGAAAAAAAAAACAAACCTACCCAAGGTCAAATACAAACGACTCCGTTCGGTAGTAATTATTTCGTGCGTATCCTGTGTCTGTTGTATGTGACACTCGAAGACGTTTTTTGTTTTTGTTTTTGTTGTGTGTGTGTGTGTGTGTGTGTGTGTGTGTGGTGTTTTGGTTCCCCCCCCCCCCCCCCCCCCCCCCCCGAAAATTCGCTTGTCTCTTTCCTATAGTGTGGTCATGTGAGTGTTGTTACCCTGCACCATGTTTGTGTGTATGTTCTTTTGTGTTTTGCGGCACTAAAAATCAAGGCAAGCATTTTAGAGGCATGGCATCATGATATTAAAATTAAATCAACATTAAATCAAATATCGTGTTTTCACAGAACATCCCCTAACCGATGATTTGAACGACAGCAAAATAACATGAAATGAGGCAGGGAACAGTCAACAATAAACAACACAAGCAAATAGGGTAACTCTTGCTCCCACAAGAAAACAAATACATGTCCATAACTCCAAAGGATTGCTGCTTACGACACCGAATCGCCTAGCAGAAGAAAAAGAAACACCCGAAGGTGCTGGGGAGGACCCAGAGAAGCACTGTCTTCACCTGCCTTTAGAGCAGTCCTGTACCACCCTTGGAGGCCTGCGCTGTGTTGACGATGGGTACAGGCATGCGCAGGACACTCCATTAAGATATCAAGGGACATAACTGCTCCTGAACAGAGGTAAATTAGACTACAGGATGCAGCTCATAACAGCCTTAAAGTAGCATCCCCATGGGTAAGATAAGATAATGTTGCTTATAGCCCAGCCGACCGCAAAGGGCCACATCAGGGCTGTATCCCCATGGGTGTACCAGCCCGTATTTCATGACTGCAGAGCCCACCGGCGAAAAAACACCACCCTCCAGCTGCCGAGCACACCCCACAGACCCAACCACCCCTGCCCACGGACAGATGAAGACGGTGCCACTCCAGACACAGCCAAGCTTTCGCCATACGGTCTTATGTGCCCTCAAGAGAGAATCCAAAGTTGTAGTCTTTCCCACTGTCAACAGGACTTTCCCTGTGGTCAGTGGGTCTTTCCTCACCGTCACTGGACCTTTCTCCAGGGTCGGCCTAGTTAAGGCAAAGTTACGACACCGAATCGCCTAGCAGATATGACAGCACATTTCTCCAGTTGTTG
>JAFLJL010016233.1:22500-25000 GCA_018398815.1 Conus ventricosus
TTTCACTAAATGTGATATTAGAAAAGGTGTATATGGTTTTGTTGTGTGTGTGTGTGTGTGTGTGTGTTTTGTGTGTGTGTGGTGTGTGTTTGAGTGTGGCGTGCGTGCGTGAGTGCCGCCCGCGTGCGTGCGTATGTTTTGTGGTGCGTATGTGTGTGTATGTGTGATGAGGAGAAACTCTAAGTAAAATTTAAAAACTGTTAAAAAAAATAAAAGAAAAAAAGAAAATAAAAAAAAAAACACAAAATTTTAAAAAAAACAATGTACAAAATAAGATCATGAAACAGCTATTACAGGATTGAGCCAAACTGGGCTTAACATAAGAATTCGTAAAAAATTTAAGAGAGACATGGTATCTGGAAATATGCACTTTTGAAGCATCCTTTCTAAATTTGACCAATCGGAATCAAAGTAGGGGCAAAAGTATAGAACGTGTGTTTTTGTACAATTATCAAGGGCGCCGCAAGCAATCGAATATTTTTGGGACATATTTTGTTCTGAATGCATTTTTTTTTACCGAAATAAAAAGGGGGAAGAAGTTGTTTACTGTGTCTTTGGATATTATCTATGTTTGTATTACGGTTTTTAATGGATTTACTGAGGAAGCCCTTTTTAAAAGATTCTTGCTCGAGGTTCGTACAACAAAGTATAGAAGAGTCGAGCTTTTTGTATTCGGGAGAGAACATTTTCTTTTTTAGTATTCCTCAATTTTTCAAAAGAGGCTCTTTGTAAGAGAGAATATCCTTCATGTAAGCTCAAGGGAATATGAATAGTAGCCGTATTGTCAGAAATTTTTTGCACCTGCTCGAGCAATCCCGTCAGCCATTCATTTCCCGGGTATGAAGCAATGGGAAGGAACCCAACAAAAATTAACTGTTTACCTCTTGACATAAGGTTGTGAATAAGTAGTTTAATTTCTGATATGACTTCAGCACATTTTTTGAATTTTAGATTCTAAAGCTTGAAGAACTGACTTAGAATCTACACAGAAGAGAATACCATAAAGTCAAACGATATTCATTATGTACTCTACGGCCATTATTTGCTATTAGTTCGGCTTTTAAAAATGACAGATTTTTCCCCAAGATGAAAGGATTTCTCAATTTTTAAAATGGAATGCCAAAGCCACAACCCGCATTATTGTTTAATAGAGACCCATCAGTATAGACTTTACGAAGTGACGTAACAATCATTGATATGTGATTTTGCTTCGCAAGCTAGAATATTAATGTTAAACAGTTTTAGATATGGGAGTTTTAGTTATAATCAAATTTTGGTTTGAAGAGCTCCCAGTTTGGTACGGGACTTATGGGAAAACGCACCAGCAAGCTTTTATGTTGATACCTGAATTTGTCAACAAGTGAGAAGAATATGTGAGTATCGTTTTAGTGGCTCGAATGTTTCTAGCACGTTTAGGGAAGTCTACATCAGGGCCTCATATCCAGTTCCGTTTGATTAGCACTTTGAATAGTTGAGCAGCGAAGAATGTACTTAGCGCAGGCTAGTTCACGATGGTCATCAAGAGGTAAGACACCAGCTTCATGGTATGTTCCTACGCTGAAGCATGAAATGGAACACCAAGGGCTAATCTGAATGCCTTAGAGTCTATACACTGAAGCTTTTTTTAATAAGTACTTAGGAGCACTAAAGAGACTCTGTGCATATGACAATTGGATCTAACTAAAGCAAAAAGAAAGAAAGTAAATTAAAAATTGTTGTTCCCGGAACCAACTTTGTTGTTATAACTTTAGCGTTAAAAATTTCTGCTTGATTATATGTGTTCCAAGTGAAAATTCCAAGAAAGTTGTGACATAAGATGCACACAAGAATTTAACTCAGAAGTGTAGCCAATGTGGATTATGTACTTTGAAGTTGGAAATATTGTGAGCAGACCCACCCGCATCAAATAAACAACGGGATTTTCAGCCGACAGGCTAAGCCCCTTATCAGACATGAAGTTCGCCAATGTTGTCTAATCTTTTGGGTATATTTTCTAAGTAATTAACAGATCCTTTTGATGTGTCTTTTTTAATGTGGCGTCAACATAAGCGATGTCATCAGCATATTGAATCAAGTTAAAAAATTTTTAAAATTATTAGGTAAATAATAGTTAAAAAATTAAAGAGAAGGGGCGATCACAAACCTTTAGGGATACCCGTATCTAGTAATCTTTTGGATGACTAAGTATGACCTATTCTTGTCTGAATACTTCTGTTGGTCAGGAATGTTTTAACAAATTTATAAATATGACCAGAGAGACCTATAGTTTTTAATTTATATAAAAGCCTATCGTGCCAAACTTGATCAAATGCCTTGTTGATATCGAAAAATGTGGCGAGAACGTTTTGTCTTCTAGCAAACTGGTGTTTAAGAGTAGTGGTGTGTGTGTGTGCGCGTGCGTGCGTGCGTGCGTGCGTGCGTGCGTGTGTGTATGTGTGTGCGTGTGAGTGCATGCGTGAGTGTATGTGCGTGTGTGTGTGTGTGTGTGTGTGTGTGCGCG
>JAFLJL010016233.1:30000-42500 GCA_018398815.1 Conus ventricosus
GTGATGATGATGTGGTGTACTGAACGACCTGATTCAAGTAATTTTCCAATGTGTGATTCTCTCACTGGAGCTTCAAGCTCTCCTTTAAGTTCGCTCACCCCCTCCCTTTCTCCTCTTTCCTCCCATAGCTGAGGAAATGATGTACAATTTTCTTTCTTCGTTAAAAATAAGTTTTGAGCAAGTTACCTTCTTCCTATTCTTCTTTTTCTTCTACTACTTCTACTTCTTATCAGTATCATCATCATTATTATTATTATTATCATATCATCATCACCATCATGATCATCGTCATTATTATCGTCATCTATAGTAGTAGTAGTAGTTGTAGTGTTGGCATTATTATTAAGTTGCTGATATGGGTCCTGACCTGTGTCCATTTGAAACTGGTTCAGCTTTTGACAGAATGTGCTGATTTGATGTGTATCAGAGAGAAGTTCTTTTCCACCAGTGATTTATCGGTTCTTTTTCGTGAGATTTCAGTAGATCTTATTTTTTCTTTTTTGAAAGAGGTAAACTTATTTTATAAAATATAGTGTTTTAATAATGTATACAGGTGTCGCCGGAGTTGAACAGATAATTGTTTTTTGTCCTCATAAATTTTAAACGATGTGTTAATACTAGTGTGGGTATTTGTATTTAGAGACTTAGATATGATAGCTGAGGTCCTGATTTGGCTCCTAGTAGTCCGCTGGACCCTATAAACACTAACTAACTAACAGCTTTTGATGTGAACTGATTGCGTGTTCTTGGAGAAAGAAACGATGGGGAGGTGGTGGTGGTGGTGGTGGGGGGGGGGGGGGTTACCTTGGGGATGGATGGAGACATTTGTAGAGGGTGGGATGGGTGAGGGGGGGGGGGGGGGGAGGGATAGCCATGGTCTTGTAATAAGGACCCAGGATCTCCACTCCTTTGCCTCTTTGCAAAACAAGGTTGAAAGTGTAGATGGCCGAAGGGACACAATAACTCCGAGATTGACGCGTGCGGGGGACCTTACGTGTCTTCTAATTTGTTCCTAAAGTACCTGTGCCGTTCACCTTTTCACACCCTGATATGGCACTTTGCGGTCGGCTGGGCTATAAGCAACATTATCTTATCTTATCTTATCTTTACCTTTTCACAGGTTTGCAGCACATACACATTTAGTAACGGCCCGAATCCATGTAACTACGTACTGAGTAAATATGTAGTGTGCTGCTCCTCATAGGAACAGGGAAAGATTTCCTTTCGTACCCCCCCTTCCCCCCTCCACCCCCTCCCCCTCTTTTCCCGTACGAGACTTTGGAACTACGTATTGAGTAAAAATGAAATGTGCTGCTCTTTATAGGAACAGGGAAAGATTTCCTTTCGTACCCCCCCCCCCTTTCCCCCCTCCACCCCCTCCCCCTCTTTTCCCGTACGAGACTTTGGAACTACGTATTGAGTAAAAATGAAATGTGCTGCTCTTTATAGGAATAGGGGAAGATTTCCTTTCATTACCCCCCCTCCCCCGCCCTTTTCCGTACAATATTTTATCTTGGTCAAAGATCATGGTGAGTTTATGTTGTTTAAAATACCAGGAACTCTATATAACATGCCATAGGGAGGTAGATCTTGCCAACACACTTCAGTAGAAACGCCTCGGGAGTTAAAGCAGCTTTTGTACGGCCATGGCGTACACAAGGAAACCATCGCAGTGTCAGAGCAGGTAGATGTTTTCACTCAGTGTGAAATTCCAGTCGCATTCCCCAGGGAGATCGCAGTCTCCCACAGTATATATCGAGGGTTGACTGCTAGATTCCAGTATCATATATATATATATATATATATATATATATATATATTATATATATATATATATATAAAAGTGAGATACTGGGTTCTTGCAGTCAACCCTCGATATTCTAGTTGTCGCTGTATGTTCAAGCAAATGCATGAAATGGCCTTAGGGGCAAATATGGCCCGCTTTTGACAAGTTGCTGAACTACGAAGGGTGTTCGTGAAAGAAGTAAGTTCAACAGCTGTGGGGTGGTGCTAAACATTTGTGTGTGTGTAGTGTGTGTGTGTGTGTGTGTGTGTGTGTGTTAATGACAGTGACCTGGAATCGCGTAGAAACGAACTGTTAAACATGTGTGATCTTGGTCGCTTGCTTTGCCAAAGTCACGGAGTGAACATTCTCTCTGACAAGATATGATATGACATGACATGACATGACGCGGCGCGAAACGACGCGAGACGAGAGACAACGACACGACACGACCACAAATAGGCTGAAGAAGCATTTCTGGCGCTGTTTGGTTATGGGTTAAAAAAAAAAAGCCAGCTCCACTACGTGAGGGTGCATTGCAGCATGACACGGCAAAATTCACACATTACATAAGGTTTAAAGTTTGTTTAGAAGTACTGTTCGCCCAAATGTTTATCAAGTTCTTTTTTTTTAAGTGATCGAGTAGTGTTCCTGCAGCTGTTATAGAGCAATGTAGAGAGCTCCAAACATGAACAATCCTGTCAGTTAAAGAACAAGTGCATAAACACACACACACACACACACACACACACACACACATAGACACACACACACGCACACACACACACACACACACACACACACACACCACACACACACACACACACACAAAGTTTCAAATTCTGCTACTTTCCGTTGAAGATCTACTTCACCATCAAAACATGAGATAAGTGTCTTTAAGCCTCGAGTTCAGAACAATGTCTTCTACACGTCTACCGCCATTATTTACACACACACACAACACACACACACACTAGTTTTCTGTAGTTTTCTAGTTTCATCATTAGGGTTTGTTTTGTTTGTTTTCAGGTTGATGGGTTGGTGTCTTTTTTTTTCCGTCTAATATCGCCTAGAGTCGATAGACGTTAAATCTTAAACACATTCACACACACACACACACACACACACACACACACACACACACACACACACACACACACCCCCCCCCTCCCACACACACACACACACACTCCCCACTCCCAGCATCCCCACCTGTTCCTCCTCCCCCTCCCCCCCGCTACCCTTCCCCGCCCGTCCCATACATCATAACAAAAAAAAAAAATCACGTTCTCTGATATTTCCAAGAACTGATAGGGACTCTCCTCAGTCTTGTGGATTTTTCTGTCACCAGTTTGTCTGTCGGCGCGGGTTGCCGGTTAAAACATTTGGCTGGCTCTCTGTCGAGCACAATCCCTTTGTTGTCGTTTCATTTCTCCGTGCCGCACGTGCACAGAGAGAAGTGAACTGTTTCTTTCTTTTTCTTTCATGAACAATCCAAAGGGAGGGCGGGGTCGATGGAGAAGTGAACTGTTTCTTTCTTTTTCTTTCATGAACAATCCAAGGGAGGGCGGGGTCGATGGAGGGAGGGAGGGAGGGAGGACGGCCAAATGTTTTAAAAATGCGGTGAAGTTGAGTGTGACGCACACAGGGGATCTCTCCGTTTCCTTGGCATCCCAGGGGAAAATGACCGTAACGGGATGACGGCCCCTGAGAGGGACCCTCACGGTGGGCTGAGCTGTAAACAACATCGACTGAATTGAATTCACTCCCTCCCCTCCCAATCCGAACGACACACACACACACACACACACTCGGGACGTACATGAACTTGCGCACGGTCATAACTGCCAATGTGGAGGGCGCGTTGATAGTTGTGGGGGCTGGAAAATCAATCACGGTATATGGTGGGGGAGGGGGGGGGGAGAGAAAATCAATCACGGTATATGGTGGGGGAGGGGGGGGGGGAGAAAGAAAAAGAAAAGAAAAAAAAAGGAAGAAAATTCCCTTTCCTGGCCGAATGTGAGGACACCGTTTATTTTGTCTCTTACAACGATGAAGTGGACTTTTAGACTGACAAAAGATTGAAGCAGACTAGATTGTTAAATATATTTTTTCTTGTCATCTCTCTCTCTTATATCTATTTACATTGATCTGTGTGACGGGCTACACGATTCGCCATAAACCTGTAAACCCGCTGGCGATAGGTGACAATCACCTGCTCATTCATTTGTTGGTGAACTTGTGTCGTCATTTTTAACCCTTTTGCTGTTTATAGCGCCAATGTGATAGTCAAGCTACATAGTCATTTTTAACCCTTTTGCTGTTTATAGCGCCAATGTGATAGTCAAGCTACATAGTCATTTTTAACCCTTTTGCTGTCTAGCACCAATGTGACGGTCACGCTACATCGTCGTTTTAACCCTTTTGCTGTCTAGAACCAATGTGACAGTCACGCTACAGTTTGGAGCGGCACTGATACCGCACTTCTGCACCAACGAAAGCGACCTTACTTTTAAGTGTTACAGCCATTTTTTTGAAGGGGAGGGGGAATGGGGGGGGGGGGAGGGGGGGGGGGGGGGGGGAGGGGGGCGGGCGGGACACCGCGCGTTTTGGAATTGCCGCCGGTTTACTCTTAGTGGAGCTTGACCAGTGCCGTTATATTCCTTGGGGAACATGATGGAATCTTCTGTCGTGTCCGACGGATGAGTGGGCAGGCAGGTCATTTGCTGCTGAAGTGGATCCTCAAGTAGGAATGGAGACCACTTCCTCAGGCACAAAGTCGTCCACAGACGCTGCGTGGAATGGAGTCCTGCAAGGATGGGCTCCGTTTTTCTCTTGATTCCTCTATTCCAGATGGCGGCTGCTCTGTTGCGCTCGAATGTCTTGGTGCCCACGGAACACCGTTGCTTCCACTGTGTTCTGTCAAGGGCGGCATCTTCCCAGGAAGCAGTGTCGATGTTGCAGCTTCTGAGGTTGGCCTGCAAGGTGTCTGTGCATCTCTTGAGAGGCCTTCTTTGGGTCACGCTGTCCTTCCCTGCAGTTGTCCATAGAGCAGCGTCTTTGGAATTCTGCCGTCCTCCATACGGACAATGATCGGAGCTGGCTTTTGATGAGGATACAACTCATTGCTGGGTAGGCCGCACTGGTCCCGCGTGGAACAGCGAGCTGCCACACGCTTCCCCAGCGGACTGGGTTTGTGGGGCTGACCTACTTCTTCAGCTGGGCCCGTGGTCATTTCGGGCGGTCTTCCCTTCAGGATCCGTGCAGCTTAGGCGTGTCTGTCGAGGTTGTTCCCCTTTTTTGTTTCTCCCAGCTGTGGGTTCCAGTGGAGTGGTTCCTAGTCTTGTGGCGCTGGTAGCAGGTGTTTGCAGTGTTGTGGCGCCGGTAGCTGGTGTTTGCAGTGTTGTGGCGCTGGTAGCAGGTGTTTGCAGTGTTGTGGCGCCGGTAGCAGGTGTTTGCAGTGTTGTGGCACCGGTAGCTGGTGTTTGCAGTGTTGTGGCGCTGGTAGCAGGTGTTTGCAGTGTTGTGGCGCTGGTAGCAGGTGTTTGCAGTGTCGTGGCGCCGGTAGTAGGTTTTGCAGTGTTGTGGCGCCGGTCGCAGGTGTTTGCAGTGTTGTGGCGCCGGTAGTAGGTGTTTGCAGTGTTGTGGCGCTGGTAGCAGGTGTTCGCAGTGTTGTGGCGCTGGTAGCAGGTGTTTGCAGTGTTGTGGCGCTGGTAGCAGGTGTTTGCAGTGTTGTGGCGCTGGTAGCAGGTGTTTGCAGTGTTGTGGCGCTGGTAGCAGGTGTTTGCAGTGTTGTGGCGCTGGTAGCAGGTGTTTGCAGGGTTGTGGCGCTGGTAGCAGGTGTTTGCAGTGTTTGTGAACGAACCCAGCCCCGTCGCCTTGTCTTCGTGGCTGTGTTGATAGGGTTTGGTTGGTTTAGGTTCTCTTCCACAGGGCTTGGTGTGCAATGGCCTCTGGTTTGTCTGATCATGGTGATGGTGGTGATCCTGAGGCACTTGTTGTTGGAGGCCTGAAGATTGTGGGTAAAGGAATTGATTTGTTCTTCTTCCTGTCGCTGAACAAAAAGAAGAAGAAGATGAAGAAGAAGAAGAAGAGAGAGAGAGAGAGAGAGAGAGAGAGAGAGAGAGAGAGAGAGAGAGAGAGGGAGGAGGAGGAAGAGAAGAAGAAGAAATAGAGAAGAAAAGGAGAAGAAGAAGAGAGGAGAGAAGAAGGAGAAGAAAGAGAGAAGAAGAAGAAGAAGAGGAAGAAGAAAGATAGATAGATGAAGAAGAAGAAGAAGAAAAAGAAGAAAAAGAAGAAAGAGAGAAGAAGAAGAAGAAAGAAGAAGAAGAAGAAGAAGAATAGAAAGGAGAAAAAGAAGAAGAAAAGGAAGGACCATCTGAAGTGAAAGGAACGATGGAATGCTTTGGCAGATGATTAGGTGACAATTTTGAAGACAAAAAAAAAAGACAAAAAAATGAGTTTCGCTTAACGAAAGAGACAAACACGACGCGTTTCGACTTCTTCGGTCTTCTTTAGGCAAGCCAAACAGCATTCAAGACACTGAAAACGAAGAACGAGCAAAATCACTTTACCTCCTCCAATTGGGCGCCCAAAATGGATGTGCTTTGAAGACAGCAGGGCTGAGATTCAACGATTCGCTAGGCGCTCCTAACATTGGCGCGTCGGGCGAATTTAGTTTACGGTTCCCCCGTCGCCCGAGTGGGCGACTTGAAACTTTGCCTGAGCGGTAGCAAGTTCATGCGCTGCACACTGGGCCTGACGGGCCGTGTGGGTATAACGTCAGACTCTCGTTTCGGGTCTGGGGTTCGATCCACCCTCCAGACGGATGGGGTTGACAAGGCGGGTTCTCTTCGAAGGTGGTGTCTGCTTCGACTCCTTAATCTCTTCCTGGTCCTTCGATGAGATTTAAACCCGAGGTCCCATCCTAGCCCTGAACGCATGCGTAACGTGTACGCCTGTTAAAATATCATTCCATATGTAGAAGTCACCGAGCGCTAGTGGGAGAGATGACTTGGGGAAAAGAGAACGCACGTGCACGCTGGACTCGTATTTAGGCACCCCTGTAGACGGAATGTGGCTGCCTACACGATGGGAGTCCGTTTCAATGCGAGGTGTCTGCAGCTGAAAACTGAAAAACTTAAAAGGGGAAAAAAAATTTTTTTCGCCGGACGAACAAATTACAAGACAAAACACACGTGACAAACAAATCATATGACAAAGCACGACGTGACAAATTACTCGACAAAACATGACGCGACAAATTACTCGACAAAACATGACGCGACAAATTACACGACAAAACACGACGCGACAAACAAATCACAGGACAAAACACGACGCGGCAACTTACATGACAAAACATGACGCGACAAATTACATGACAAAACACGACGCGACAAATTACAGGACAAAACATGACGCGACAAATTACAGGACAAAAATGACGCGACAAATTACTTGACAAAACACGACGCGACAAATTAGACGACAAAACACGACGCGACAAATTACATGACAAAACACGACGCGGCAAATTACAAGACAAAACACAACGCGACAAATTACAGGACAAAACATGACGCGACAAATTACATGACAAAACACGACGCGACAAATTAGACGACAAAACACGACGCGAGAAATTACATGACAAAACACGACGCGGCAAATTACAAGACAAAACACGACGCGACAAATTAGACGACAAAACACGACGCGACAAATTACATGACAAAACACGACGCGGCAAATTACAAGACAAAACACAACGCGACAAATTACAGGACAAAACACGACGCGACAAATTACAAGACAAAACTCGACGTGACAAATTACAGGACAAAACACGACGCGACAAATTACACGACAAAACACGACGCGACAAATTACATGACAGTACATGACGCGACAAATTACATGACAATACATGACGCGACAAATTACATGACAAAACACGAAGTGACAAATTACAGGACAAAACACGACGCGAGAAATTACATGACAAAACATGACACGACAAATTACATGACAATACATGACGCGACAAATTACAAGAGAAAACACGAAGTGACAAATTACACGACAAAACACGACGCGACAAATTACAAGACAATACATGACGCGACAAATTACAAGAGAAAACACGAAGTGACAAATTACACGACAGAACACGACACGACAAATTGCAAGACAAAACACGACGCGACAAATTACTGGACAAAGCACGACGCGACAAATTACACGACAAAACACGACGCGACAAATTACAGGACAAAACACGACGCGACAAATTACAGGACAAAGCACGACGCGACAAATTACACGACAAAACACGACGCGACAAATTACAGGACAAAACACGACGCGACAAATTACAGGACAAAGCACGACGCGACAAATTACACGACAAAACACGACGCGACAAATTACATGACAGAACATGACGCGACAAATTACACGACAAAACACGACGCGACAAATTACATGACAAAACACGACGCGACAAATCGCATGACAAAACGTGACGCGACAAATTACAAGACAGAACGCAACGCGACAAATTACAAGACAAAACACGATGCGACAAATGACAAGAACAAAATACGACGCGACAAATTACCAGAGAAAATATGACGCAACAAACAAATTACAAGACAAAACTACGACACGACAAACTGCAAGACAGAACGCGTCCGTTTTTTGTGCCCAAGTTGAGGAGAGAAGTGACGACTCGTTCTTCGTTTCTTCCGTCGTGGATGTTGTTTCGCTTGCCTGAAGAAGACCAAAGAGGTCGAAACGCGTCAGAATTTGTCCCTTTCGTCCGGCGCAAAAGTTTTTTTTTTTTTTTGTCTTCGAAGTTTGACAGTGGGATTTTGGAGATGGTGACATCGTGCTGAACCATGTTGTTCTTGCAGACCTTCCTGCTTCATTTTTCATGGGAGCAAGCGATAGGCCCGTTCAGCCGATGACGATCTATTCCCTGGTTTGGGTCAAGCTTTCAGGTAACTGCGCGTGTCCAGTCTTGTGGGACATGGCAAAACACGAACCTGTCCTGGTGGAGACTGAAGAGATGGGCTCTATCTGTCCTCTTCTGAGAGCTGTTTGATCTCTGGATATCATTATGTCGTCTGGACCTGGAGAACTATACTATCCCTGGTGCCGTCTAGCTATCGCGTCATTCAGTTCAGGTCCTGTCATTTCTTCATCAACCGGACAAGCGCGTTGGGCTAATGCGCAGGTCGGACATGTAGGCCTACCAAGCCGTAGCCGCGAGACCCTCTTCTTACACTCTCTCATCTTAAAGTCATTAATTCATTTATCCATCAGCTTTACAGTCATGCGCAGTGTGGTTTCGAAGCTTAGCGGATGCAGTGGAGCGTATATGGACTAGTCCGCACGCAGTGACACCTCCTTGATGAAACTGAAAACTGAATCTAGCCGAGAGAAAAAGAAAGAAAAAAGAAGTACGGGACACTGTACGCAGACTGTGTCCTCGCGCAAAAGAGCACCTGCCTGCCCCACTCGGACACGCCAGGGAGCACTAGGTCAGGTTCAGGGGGGGGGGGGGGGGGGGGGGGGGGGGGGGGGGGGGGGGGGGGGGGGGGTCGTCTGTCAATCACGGAACACTGCCTGCGCGACGAGTCACGCAAGACTGGCTTTCATTTTGTTTTGTGGGCACGCCTGGCAGTCACCACCACGTTTTTTGGGAACAACGGGTCGGGAGGCTGGGGGATGGAGGTGTGGGAGGGAGTGTATGTGTGTGTAGGGCGGTGGGGTGGGTGGAGGGGTACTGGGAGGGGGGGGGAATGAATAAAAAGGTTAGACTATGTCGGCCCTCCCACCCAAGGAGCCGATTGGCCTCGTGGTCTCGCAGACTGTCTAATTCCAGCCAGACGCTGGGAAAGGCTGATATTCCGGAGCAGGCCACCGAAAGAGTTATGGTCCGTGGTGGATGGGAGGGGGGGGGGGGGGGGGGGGGGGGGGGGGGGAGGAAGGGGGAGGGGGTCAAAAAGGGGTTGAATTAAAAAAAGAAACAAAAGAAAAAGGAAAGTAAGAAGGAACCCCCTAACCCCCCCCCCCCCCCCCCTCCCGTTGCTCCCAGTCGTTCGGTTCGACAACTTCGGATGTTTCTCTTTCAATTCTTTCAAATGTCTTCGACGGTCAGATCTGCTTCGACTCTAAACCTCTTCCTAGTCCTATAGTCCTCCACGGGTGGGTGCACGACTGCTTCCAGCTGGTTGGTTCGGCAGGAGAGGATGATCGTTTTTTCTGGGTCTCAATGGCACTTGCGGGTGTATCTTGCTTCTTTTCAGTTGTCTTGGGTTACACGCCAGCCCCCCCCACCCCCCCCTCCCCACTCCTGCACCCCTTGCTCCCTGTCGCAGTTCACCGTGTTGTGGCGTTGTGAAACTGACACAGCAACGACCCTACCCGCTTACCTACCCGTGTCAACACACACACGCAACGACCCTGCCCGCTTACCTACCTGTGTCAACGCACACAGCAACGACCCTGCCCGCTTACCTACCCGTGTCAACGCACACAGCAGCGACCCTGCCCGCTTACCTACCTGTGTCAACGCACACAGCAACGACCCTGCCCGCTTACCTACCCGTGTAGACGCACACAGCTACAACCCTACCCGCTTACTTACATGTGCAAACTCACACAGCAACGACCCTACCCGCTTACTTACCTGTGTAAACACACGCAGCAACGACCCTACCCGCTTGCCTACCCGTGTGAACACACACAGCAACGACCCTACCCGCTTCCCTACCCGTGTCAACACACACAGCAACGACCCTACCTGCTTACCTACGTGTGTAAACACACAGAGCAACGACCCTACCCGCTTACCTACCTGTGTCAACACACAGGTACAACCCTACCCGTCTACCTACCCGTGTAAACACACAGCAGCGACCCTACCCGCCTTACCAACCAGTGTAAACACACACAGCAGCGACCCTACCCACTTACCTACCTGTGTAAACACAGAGCTACAACCCTACCCGCTTACCTACCCGTGTAAACACACAGCCACAACCCTACCCGCTTAGCTGCCCGTGTCAACACACACCAACGACCCCACCCGCTTACCTACCTGTGTCAACACACAGCAACGACCCTAACCGCTTACCTACCCGTGTAAACACGCACAGCAACGACCCTACCGGCTTAACTACCCGTGTAAACACACACACCAACGACCCTACCCGCTTACCTACCCGTGTCACCACACACAGCAACGACCCTACCCGCTTACCTACCCGTGTTAACACACAGCAACGACCCTACCCACTTACCTACCTGTGTCAACACACACAGCAACGACCCTACCCGCTTACCTACCCATGTAAACACACACAGCAACGACCCTACCCGCTTACCTACCCGTGTAAACACACACAGCAACGACCCTACCCGCTTGCCTACCCGTGTAAACACACACAGCAACGACCCTACCCGCTTCCCTACCCGTGTCAACACACACAGCAACGACCCTACCTGCTCACCTACGTGTGTAAACACACAGAGCAACGACCCTACCCGCTTACCTACCCGTGTAAACACACAGCAACGACCCTACCCCGCTTACCTACCCGTGTAAACACACACAGCAACGACCCTACCCACTTACCTACCTGTGTCAACACACACAGCAACGACCCCACCCGATTACCTACGTGTGTAAACACACACAGCAACGACCCCACTCGCTTACCTACGTGTGTAAACACACACAGCAACGACCCTACCCGCTTACCTACCCGTACCAACACACACAGCAACGACCCTACCCGCTTACCTACTCGTGTCAACACACACAGCTACAAGCCTACCCGCTTACCTACCCGTGTCAACACACACAACGACCCTACCCGCTTACCTACCTGTGTAAACGCACACAGCAACTACCCTACCCGCTTACCTACCCGTATAAACACACACAGCAACGACCCTACCCGCTTACCTAACCGTGTCAACACACACAGCAACGACCCTACCCGCTTACCTACTCGTGTAAACGCACACAGCAACGACCCTACCCGCTTACCTACCCGTGTAAACACACACAGCAACGACCCTACCCGCTTGCTTACCCGTGTAAACACACACAACAACGACCCTACCCGCTTCCCTACCCGTGTCAACACACACAGCAACGACCCTACCTGCTTACCTACGTGTGTAAACACACACAGCAACGACCCTACCCGCTTACCTACCTGTGTAAACACACACAGCAACGACCCTACCCACTTACCTACCTGTGTCAACACACAGCAACGACCCCACCCGCTTACCTACGTGTGTAAACACACACAGCAACGACCCTACCCGCTTACCTACGTGTGTAAACACACACAGCAACGACCCTACCCGCTTACCTACCCGTATCAACACACACGGCAACGACCCTACCCGCTTACCTACCCGTGTCAACACACACACAACGACCCTACCCGCTTACCTACCTGTGTAAACGCACACAGCAACAACCCTACCCGCTTACATACACGTATAAACACACAGCAACGACCCTACCCGCTTACCTTCCCGTGTCAACACACACAGCAACGACCCTACCCGCTTACCTACCTGTGTAAACGCACACAGCAACGACCCTGCCCGCTTACCTACCGGTGTTAACACACACAGCAACGACCCTACCCGCTTACCTACCCGTGTCAACGCACACAGCAACGAC
>JAFLJL010016233.1:47500-49632 GCA_018398815.1 Conus ventricosus
AGCAACAGCAACAATAACAAACGTTTTCGCTGCCCGTCTGAAAGTTCTGTCCTCCAGATGATGTCAGTGTGGTGACAGACAAAAGTCCTACACTCAGCGTTTCCTCCTTCCACCCCTCCCTCCCCCCCCCCCCCCCCCCCGCCACTTCCTCCCTTGCTGCCTCCCCCCTCCCCCTCCAGATGCCCCCAACCCTACCCTCCCTCCCCTCTCTCTCTTCCACACACGCCCAGCTGTATCCTCCTAGGATGAGTATTCCCATCTTCTGTGTCACCTTAAGTGGGTGTAGACGTGAGACCTGAAGTGCAGACGTGAGACCTGAAGTGTAGACGTGAGACCTGAAATAGGTGTAGACGTGAGACCTGAAATAGGTGTAGACGTGAGACCTGAAATGGGTGTAGACGTGAGACCTGAAATAGGTGTAGACGTGAGAGCTAAGTGTATAGACGTGAGACCTGAGTTAACCTCGCGTAGGCAGGCAGGTGTGTGGGGTCCTTGGTTCTGAACTGAAAGAAGGTGTAGGTAGTTCTGTGCAGTGACAGGTGTAGGTAGTTCTCTGCAGTGACAGGTGTAGGTAGTTCTCTGCAGTGACAGGTGTAGGTAGTTTTCTGCAGTGACAGGTGTAGGTAGTTTTCTGCAGTGACAGGTGTAGGTAGTTCTCTGCAGTGACAGGTGTAGGTAGTTTTTTCTGCAGTGACAGGTGTAGTAGTTTTCTGCACTGCAGCGACAGGTGTAGGTAGTTTTCTGCAGCGACAGGTGTAGGTAGTTCTCTGCAGTGACAGGTGTAGGTAGTTCTCTGCAGTGACAGGTCACAGGTGTAGGTAGGTTGCTTCAGGTTCTGCTACTGCTGCTTTTGCTACTACTGTTGCTGCTGCTGCTTTTAGTGCCACTGTTACCGTTGCTGCTGCTTCTACTGTTGCTGCAGTTGCTATCACTGTTACTGCTACTTGTACTGTTGCTGCAGTTTCTATCACTACTACTGCTACTTGTACTGTTGCTGCAGTTTCTATCACTACTACTGCTACGTGTACTGTTGCTGCAGTTTCTATCACTACTACGGCTACTTGTACTGTTGCTGCAGCTGCTATCACTGCTACTGCTACTTGTACTGTTGCTGCAGTTTCTATCACTACTACTGCTACGTGTACTGTTGCTGCAGTTTCTATCACTGCTACTGCTACTTGTACTGTTGCTGCAGTTTCTATCACTGCTACTGCTACGTGTACTGTTGCTGCAGTTTCTATCACTGCTACTGCTACTTGTACTGTTGCTGCAGTTCTATCACTACTACTGCTACGTTACTGTTGCTGCAGTTGCTGTCGCTGCTACTGCTACTTGTACTGTTGCTGCAGTTTCTATCACTACTACTGCTACGTGTACTGTTGCTGCAGTTGCTGTCGCTGCTACTGCTACTTGTACTGTTGCTGCAGTTGCTATCACTGGTACTGCTACATGTACTGTTGCTGCAGTTGCTATCACTGCTACTGCTACTTCTACTGTTTCTGCAGTTGTTATCACTGCTACAGCTCCTTCTACTTTTGCTGGCGACAGTTAAAGATAGTTCTGCTTAATATTCATACCCTTTTCTATCATGCTGTGACTTGTACAATTTGAATGTTTTGGCTGCTGCTGCTACGGGAACTTACTGCTACTGTTGTGGCGGAGTAATCAAAAACGGTCACACACGTCATGTTCTCGTCCCGCAGCTGATGCCTTTGTACCATAGTGTTCAAATGCTTCAGCTGTTTGGATGATCCCTGGAGTCTTTTAGCCAGGGTACGACAACAACAACAACAACAACTGCTACTGTTGCTGCTGCTGTTGCTTCCGCAGTTTTCACCAGCTTTACGGCAGCTTTTCTGCTATTGCCGCTGGTGGCGATGTCCATCACTTTGTCTGAGACTGCAGCTGTTGCGACTACTGCTGTGACTGCTCTTGCTGCCACGCCTTCAACGGCCATTGCTGCTGCTGCTACTACTGCTACTGACTACTCCTGCTGCTGCTACTACTACTACTACTGCTACTACTACTACTACTACTGCTGTAATTGGTGTTCTTCCCCATTCTAGTACTGATAACGGTGCTAGCTGTTAGTTTTACCGTTATTAGAGCCGGTTGGGCTGGCTGTTGTTGCT
>JAFLJL010016234.1:0-7500 GCA_018398815.1 Conus ventricosus
AGCTTCAAATCATGCATAGTGTGGCCTCAAAACTTAGCGGATGTGGTGTAGCGTATCATGAACTAGTCCGCACGCAGTGACGCCTCCTTGATGAAACTGAAACTGAGTGATATAGAAACACCACACGCAACAGCGCCATTACACATAGGCTCAGTGATACAGAAACACCATACACAACAGGGGGGGGGGGGGGGGGGGGGGGGGGGGGGGGGGGGGGGGGGGGGGGGGGGGGGGGGGGGTGGAAACGACAGCTGATGACATGGACAAATTACACACACACACGCATGCGCCCACGTGTACACATACACAAACACATATGCACCCATGCACACACACACACACATGCACACACAAAGTCAGTTACTTGCTCACTCCCCCATGTCAACACTGTGATGACCACCCTCCATCAGCATCACCAAGACTGACCAGGCAAACCCTGAAGGAATTCATGACTGAAAATCCCATGAACTCCATCCAACACTTAGAACAGGACTGTTTTAATGTCACCCTTACTTTGAAATCTTCACACAAAATACTGAAAACAAAACAATGTTTATGTTACCCCTACTGAAAACGTGAAACACCTCTGTGTGTGTGTGTGTGTGTGTGTGTGTGTGTGTGTGTGTGTGTGTGTGTGTGTGTATGTGTGTGTGTGTTTGTGTGTGTGTATGTGTGTGTGTGTGTGTGTTTGAAAGTGTACGTACATGTGCATACATGTTTGTGTGCATGCATACATGTGTGTGTTTGCGAGAAGAAAAGGTTTTAAGAAAGTCGGTGGATTTCAAATTCTCAATCTGAGAGACAATGTTCAATATATAAGGACTAATTCACGCATTCAGGGTACAGAAATTTCCTGCAAACTCAGCCTGTTGCCCCCCCCCACCCCCTCCCCCAAATTAGACCATGGACAATGCACAAAATAGAACAATGAATCTGTGCATATAATGAGTACAAAATCATAATTACAACTGGCACAATGCCTCTCTCTCTCTCTCTCTCTCTCTCCGAGTCTCTCGCTCGCTCTCTCTCTAAGGTCCATTTTCCTGTTCAGGGCAATCTATGATAGGGTAGGGACTTTCGATCTCTAACTAAGCCCTCCAACAAGCTGGGTTGCCCCAGCAGGCGGGGTGGTGGTGCTGGGGGGGTGGTGGTCGAATTTTCTCCTGGTCTGATGACATGTGACGCGAGAGTGTGTGGAGGGGGTGTAGGCAGAAGGACAGAAGAGCAGGGAAGGGGGGGGGGGAGATGTGGGGGTAGGGGGGGTAAGTTTGGGCGTGCAGCGCCGCTGCTTTGCCTTGCTTGCCTGCCTGCCTGCCTCCCCATTCCTCCCAACACTACAAAACGGACCACCGCCACACAAGACGCACAGTGTAGGCAGCACTCCACTGATATGAGGGACAGAGCAGGGGAGAGAGAGGAGTGAGGGAGGGGTGTGTGTGTGGTGGGGAGGGAGGTAAGAGAGGCTGGGTGTGTGAGCAGTTACCAAGAGAAAAACAAAAAAAGAGGTCAGGGGCTGCTATGCTTGGAGTAAAGTCGGAGTCGTCGTCATACATACTCTATACGGGAGAATCCTCGTTACAAAAGGCCAGAATGTTCTCAGGTGAAAAACACCCAAACCAACTCACTCCCAGTTGTTTTTTTCCCTGAGGAAGACAACAAGAGCTTGGATAGTAGCTAGCTTTGATTCTCATCTTGTCATCACCAGCCCGTTTTTGTTTTTATTTGTTTTTTCCCTCTTTTCTTTATATTTTTTCCCCAGGCCAGCGCTTGTCATTTCCGTGAGAAAATTTACTAATTATCACCGTGGAAGTTCAACAATTTCGATATCATTATGATGGCCATTTTCCTGGTTAAAACTATTTCCGGTGCCGAGTTAGATCTATCACTTTTTATGCTGCTAATTATGTCTCACACACCACACACACACACACACACACACACACACACACACACACACACACACACACACACCTGTCTTTACGTGAAATATCTGTTAGCACAATTAGCTTGTTTTCACGCCAAAAAAAAACCCATATATGTAATTACCACCGATTACTGAGTGAAAAAACCGTTTAAATAAGCGTGAAAAGAGCAAGAAAACAGTTATCATAAACTTCTTGAGGCCACGGTATCTTCCGCATTGGTAAAAAGGAGAGAGAGAGAGAAAAGAGGAAGAGAGAGAGAAGAGGAGAAGGAAGAAAAGGGAGTCCAGGAGAAAAACAAACAAAAAAGAAACAAAGGGGAGGGGATGGGGGGCTGGCAACTAGGCCTACGGGGGGAAAAGAAACAAAATACGAAAAGCGCGGGGTGTGTGTGTTGTGTTTTGTGTGTGTGTGTGTGTGTGTGAGTGTGTGTGTGTGTGTGTGTGTGTGTGTGATTTGTGGTGTGTTGTGTGTGTGGAAGAGAGGAGGAGGGTGGAGGAGAAATGAAGGCCCGGGCTGTGGAAAGTGCCAAGTGAGAGAGAGTGGGGACGGGAAGGAGAGGAAGTGGAGGAGATAAGGGGTTGTTTGTGAAGAAGGCAGAAAGCAGCCCAAGGGGAAGGGAGAGGAAAAAAAAAAGCGAACTGTGGGTAAAAGAGGGAAGGGTAGGAAGAACTGAGAGAGAGAGGGGGGGGGGAGGGAGGGCGGGAGAGGGGGGAAGAGGGAGGGCGAGGAAAGTGGTCAACCCAGTGCCTTCACAGCGCGGCCTGTAGTCTCTCTTTCTCTCCTACTCCCGCTACAAGCATAAACCTCTCTCGTCCCCCCAAACCCTCCCTCCTCTCCTCCTCCTTCTCTTCTCCCTTGAACTGTTCCTCCTCCCCTGTTCCGTTATGATGTGTGTGGTGCGTGTTGCGTGATGGGCCGTGGGAAAGAGAAGCCGCGTGCGACGAGGGCGGGGGGGGGGGGGGGGGGGGGGGGGGGGGGGGGGGGGGGGGGGGGGGGGGGGGGGGGGGGGGGGGTGGGGGGGGGGGGGGGGGGGGGGGGGGGGGGGGGGGGAAGAAAGAAAAAAAAAGAAAAAAAGGATGTGAACTGCGTGTGTCCCCCACGCCCAACTCTTCCCCCCCCCCCCCCCCCCCCCCCCCCCCCCCCCCCCCCCCCGGCCCAAAACTCCGGCACGTCAATCTTGCGCCGGGGTTTTGTTGATTTCTGACCGACTGTGGTTTTTGCTTGTCTTCTGTGTTCCTTTTGTTGTTGGGAGTGGGTGTGTTATTGTTGATGGGTTTGTTCTGTTGTTTTGGTTTGGTGTTGTTTGGTGGTTGTGGTGTGGTTGTTGTGCTGTTGTTTTTTTGTTGTTGTTGGTGTGGTGGTGGTGGTGGGTGGTGGGTTGGTTGTTGTTTGTGGTGTTTGGGATTGGTTGTTGTTGTTGTTGTTTTGGGGGTGGGTGGTGGGGTGATGGTTTGGGGGTGATGTGGGGGTGTGTGGATGTCCACTCAATAAATCACTTAGCATCAATAACGTAGCGGTGCTTATAAACTTTTCTCTCTTTTTTCACCGATAAAACCCTTTTTTTGTGCATGTCCTGTATTTGGTTTGCTCCTATGGGTCTATTATAAAAATCAGAGGGAAGGGTGAGATAAGGGGGGGGGGGGGGGGGGGGGGGGGGGGGGGTGGGGGGGGGGGGGGGGGAGGAAAGGGGGAAAGGGGGGTGAGGGGGGGGGGAAGGAAAATAATGCTCAAAACTCGTTATCACATGTCAGCCTATGGGAAGGACTGAACACTATGAAAATCCCCTGACCCATCATCTGTGTGACACTGCCTGTGTGTGTGTGTGTGTGTGTTTGTGGTGTGCTCATATGTGGTTGTGTGTGTGTGTGTGTGTGTTGTGGGGTGAGGTGTGTGTGTGTGTGAGAGAGAAAAGAGGAGGGGAGAGAGAGAAGCTGGCTGGATAATATGTTGTCTTTCTATTAGCCTCTGCCACTCTCTCTTCTCTTCTCCCCTCTCCCTTCCCTCCTACTTCTCCCCTCTCCCTTTTCCCCCCCACTTTTCTTCTCCCCCTCTCCCTTCCCTCCTACTTCTCTTCTTCTTCCCCCTCTCCCTTTTCCCCCCCAAATTCTCCCCTCTCCCTTCCCTTTCTTCTCCCTCTCCCTTCCTCCCACTTTCTTTCCTCTCCCTCCCCTCTCCTTCCTCCACTTCTCCCCTTCCTCCCATTTTCTCCCCTCTCCCTTCCCTTTCCCACTTCTCTTCTCCCCTCTCCCTTCCCTCCTACTTCTCCCCCTCTCCCTTCCCTCCCACTTTTCCCTTCTCCCCTCTCCCTTCCCTCCACTTCTCCCCCTCTCCCTTCCCTCCACTTCCTCCCCCTTCCCTTCCCTCCCACTTCCTCCCCTCTCCCCTTCCCTCCCACTCCCCCTCTCCTTCCCTCTCTTTTCCTCCTCCCCTCTCCCTTTCCCCCTCTTCTCTTTTTCCCCCCCTCCCCTTCCCCCTACTTCTCTCTCCCCTCTCCCTTCCCCCTACTTTTCCCTTTTTCTCCCCCCCCTCCCTTTTCTCCTCTTCTCTTCTTCTCCCCCCTTCTTCCCCCTTCCTTTTTCCCCCTCTCCCTTCCCTCCATTCCTTTTTCCCCCTCTCCCTTCCCCTCCTACTTTCCCTTTTTCTCCCCCCCCCCTTCCCTCCCACTTTTTTTTTCTCTCCCTCCCTTCCCTCCTACTTCTCTTCTTCTCCCCCTCTCCCCCCCTCCTACTTTCTTCTCCCCCCTCCCTCCCTCCTACTTTTCTTCTTCTCCCCTTCCCCCCTCCCCTTTTCCCCCCTTTTCCCTCCTACTTCCTCTTCTCCCCTCTTTCCCTCCTACTTCTCTTCTTCCCCCCTCTCCCTTCCCTCCACTCTCTTCCCTTTTTTCCCCCCTTCCCTTCCCTCCTACTTCTCTTCTCCCCCCTCCCCCCCCTCCTACTTCCTTTCCCCCTCCCCTCTCCTACTTCCTTTTTCCCCCTCTCCCCTTCCCCCCTACTTCTCTTCTTCTCCCCTCTCCCTTCCCTCCTATTTTCTCTTCTCCCCCTCCCTTCCTCCAAACTTCTCTTCTTCTCCCCTCTCCCTTCCCTCCTACTCTCTTCTTCCCCCTCTCCCTTCCCTCCTATTTTCTCTTCTCCTCCCCTCTCCCTTTCCTTCTACTTCTCTCCCTTTTGCACATCCCTGAACTGCAGCTGCTTATATCTTACGACCTACTTCTCTTGCACCACGACCAGATCTTCAACAGTTACACAGGCACACACACATCACAGTGTTAAAGGAAAAAAAAAACAAAAAAACAATACGTAACTCTGAGCACCATACATTTCAAAGAAATACACGTAGTACCAAGCTGAGAAAGGCTGGGAGCGTTTTCAAAAGGACACACAGAGAGAATGGTCGGTAGGAAGGAACGGTGACATGTACTGGCTGTGAGAAAAGAGGGACACAACATGTCCACGTCGTTTCAAACAAAGTCCAACTTCTGCACCCATCCACCGTACCCCCTTCCACTCTCCCTAAACCCTCCTTCCACTCTCCCCTGACCCTCCGCTCCTCCTCACAAAGGCTATAAAACACTAGCACTGTCAACCATCCCCCCCCCCCCCCCCCCCCCCCCTTTCACTCTCCCTGACTCTCCGTCTCCTCCTCAAAAAGGGCTATAAAAAAACCCACATGTCAACCCCCCCCCCCCCCCCCCCAACCTCCCTGACCTCTCCGTCCCCCTCCTCTCAAAGGCTATAAAACACTAGCATTGTCAACCATCCCCCCCCTCTCCCTGACCCTCCGCCCCTCCTCCTCACAAAGGCTATAAAACACCAGCATTGTCAACCACCCCCCCCCCCCTCTCCCTGACCCTCCGTCTCCTCCTCACAAAGGCTATAAAACACAGCATTGTCAACCACCACCGTACCCCCCTTCAACTCTCCCTGACCCTCCGTCCTCCTCCCTCAAAGGCTATAAAACACTAGCATTGTCAACCCCCCCCCCCCCCCCCAACTCTCCCTGACTCCCCGTCGCCTCCTCACAAAGGCGAAAAAACACTAGCATTGTCAACCCCCCCCCCCCCCCCCCCCCCCCAACTCTCCCTGACTCTCCGTCGCCTCCTCACAAAGGCGAAAAACACTAGCATTGTCAACCCCCCCCCCCCCCCCCCCCAACTCTCCCTGACTCTCCGTGCCGCCTCCCACAAGGCGAAAAAAACACTAGCATTGTCAACCCCCACCCCCTCCACTCCCCTGACCCCCGTCTCCTCCTCTCAAAGGCTGTAAAACACTAGCACTGTAAACCCCCCCCCCCCCCCCCCCCCCCCTGCACTCTCCCTGACTCTTCCGTCTCCCCTCCTCTCAAAGGCAATAAAACACTAGCACTGTCAACCCCCCCCCCCCCCCCCCTGCAACTCTCCCGACCCTCCGTCCCTCTCAAAGGCTGTAAAACTACATTGCCAACCCCCCCCCCCCCCCCCCCCCCTCCACTGCCCCGTCTCCTCCTCTCAAAGGCTATAAAACACTAGCACTGTCAACTATTCACCCCCCCCCTTCCACCCCCCTCCACCCCCTGACCCTCCGTCTCCTCCTCCCAAAGGCTATAACAATACGGCCTCGTCAACCATCTACCCCCCCCCCCCCCCCCCTTCCACTCTCCCTGACCCTCCGTCTCCTCCTCTCAAAGGCTATAACAATACTGGCCTCGTCAAACCATCTACCCCCCCCCCCCCCCTTCCACTCTCCCTGACCCTCCGCCTCCTCTTCTAAACAAAGGGCCCTAAATAATAACTAGCCGCATCAACACGGGAGCAAGAAAGCACAAAAACGGACAGTACACTTGTGGACTTCATTTACAGGAGTAAAAGTTTCGCAGCTTTTTAAAGGGGCAGCTTGTTAGGGTGATTTTTAACCATTTGTCTTGATTTTTACTCATTTTTAAAAAAATATTTGGAAATCATTCATTTTAAACATGTCTATTTTCAATTTTCATCGCGAAAAAGTAAAAAAAATAGTTTTAAATCATTTATTCGCAGATACAAACCTTAAAGCAAACAGAAGAAAAATTGCTCAAAAATCGCCCAGCAAGCTGGCGGCTTTACTGAATAAGCCGTGACATGAGTACATTGTAGCAGGGGAAAAATAAAAGTACGTCTGCCGGAGAGTCAGTCAGAAACCCAGACGAAGGCAAACGCATGGCCACGATGGGAACAAGGTCACACTACAACTGCTATGCATACAATGTTCTCTGGGGCGCCGGGGCCCTTTTGGGAAACTTTTGGAGCTCCAAAGGGCATTTTCCACCCCTTGGGTGTTAGCGGGGTCGAGAGCATAAAACACATACGCGCCCCCGCGCGCAAACACACACACACACATGCTTTTTTCATGTCATGCCTTGTATTGTCGTGGAGTAGGAGTCGCGGTGCAGTGGTGTGGTCGATGCGTTTCCTCTGGGTTACCAGCTAAGAGGCAATGGGGGAAGAGGGGGAATAAAAGGGAAGGCGGAGGAGAGTGAGGGAGGGAGAAAAGAAGAAAGGGAGGGAGGGAGGGGAAGAGAGAGAGGAGGGAGGGAGAGAGAGAGTGATTGTGAAGAAAAAAGG
>JAFLJL010016234.1:10000-19310 GCA_018398815.1 Conus ventricosus
CCGAGACAGAAGACAGACAGAGTGACAGGAGAAAGAGACAGAGACAACGACCGAGACAGAAGACAGACAGAGTGACAGAGAGAAAGAGAAAGAGACAGAGAGACCTGCTCTGGCCATCCCCCCCCCCCCCCTCCTTCCTCCAGGCTCCGTGTTGCTTCCAAAGCAGTGACAAGCACAAGGGGGGACGGGAAAGGGCCCTAAAGAGGGGGAGCAGGGAGAAAGATCGGGAGGGGGGGGGGGGGGGGGGGGGGGGGGGGGGGGGGGGGGGGGGGGGGGGGGGGGGGGGGGGGGGGGGGGAGGAGGAGGGGAGCGGAGGGGTGGTGGTGGCGACGACGGCAACAACATCGGTTTTTCGATCCTCTCCTCTCTGTCTCTTCTCTCTCTCTCTAACGTTTTCCTTTCGCAGAGCGGGAAAAGATCGCCCTCACCAACTCGCACCTAACGGCCCTTTCCTCTCTTCTTCTTCTTCTTCCTTTCGCAGAGCGGTAAAAGATCGCCCTCACCAACTCGCACCTGACGGCCCTTTCCCTCTTTTTCTTCTTCTTCTTCCTTCCTCCTCTTGTTCTTCTTTTTCTTTTTCTTCTTGTGCCTGTGTGTCCTTGACATTGTTCGTGGGGAATTTCTCTTTCCCTTTGCTGATCCAGCCAGCAGTTCCACCCAACAAACAATATTATCAACCCTCCTCACACCGCCCTCACCACATCATCATCACCATCATCATCATCATCATCATCATCACCATCATCAGCATGGGAAAACACGATTATCGGGCCCCTCCTCATACCGCCCATCACCATCAAACATCCATCACCATCACCATCATCAGCATGGCAAAACACGATTATCGCCCCTCCTCATACCGCCCATCATCATCACCCTCATCATCAATCAACCATTATCATACATCATCAAACACCATCATCACCATCAGCACAGCAAAACCCGATTATGCCCCTCCCATTACCGCCCATCATCACCACCATCATCATCATGATCATCACCATCACCATCAGACATGATCATCAGGAAATGTCTGGGCCCACTCCGACTACTCAGAGCAAGAGAACTCAGGACAGGGCTGCGCGCAGCACGCACGCACACACACGCGCTTCGCGCAACACACACACACACACAACACACACACACACACAAAGTACGTTAAAGCAACCATCGTCGGGAGCACAGTGTCCAGGTTTGCTTGATTTCGATTCGAAATTACACACTCCCTCTCTCCCTCTTACAACACACACACAAAAACACACACACACACACACAACACACACAAATTAGTTAAGCAACCATTGTCGGGGAGCACATGTCCAGGTTGCTTGGATTTCGATCAAATTAGCACACTCCCTCTCTCTCTTACCCCACAAAACACACACACACACACACACACACAACGGGACGTGGCGCATTTCCGCACATGTGTTGCATGCTTACTTTTTGTTTTGTGGGCGGAAATTCTCTTTGTCTTACGATGATTCGCCGTGGTAAGCATTTGAATATTGGGCGTCCGTCGAGTCCTAAAAGGGTTAAATGCCTGCCATTTCTAGCTTCATCCACGAAGATCTCGGTTCCAGTCATGTAACACAATGTACTCTATCGAAATCCCCTGTCTTGCCATCATCAAGAAGAGATCACAGAAAGATGCCACTGAACAACCTGCTCTATCGATAATCCCCTGTCCAGCCAAAGACAACATCACAGAAAGATGCGGGAACAACTCTGCTCATCGATAATCCCCTGTCCAGCCAAAGACAACATTCACAGAAAGATGCCACTGGAACAACTCTGCTCTATCGATAATCCCCTGTCCAGCCAAAGACAACATTCACAGAAAGATGCAACTGGACCAACTCTGCTCTATCGATAATCCCCTGTCCAGCCAAAGACAACATTCACAAAAGATGCAACTGGCCCAAAACTGTTACTCTTTGTAAACATTGCCTGAGGTTGCGCTGCACTGACGCGTAGATCGCTAACGCCCCCCCCCCACCCCCAAGCGCGCGCGCACACACACACACAAAGCGCTTTCAGAAATCATATGCTGTCAATTTTAATTTTGGTGAAAGGTTATAAGGTGTGATGTGTGTGTGTGTGTGTGTGTGTGTGTGCGTGCATGCGTGCGTGCGTGCGTGCGCGCGCACACACACAAGGGAAATGATACTAATGGAAATCTATCGTAGTTAAGTTAACACATTTTCTATAAAAAGAAAGTATTTGATGCAAGATTCTGCCCTGGAATTTAAAAAAAAAAAAAAAAAAATCGCACACAAGACGTCCAAATTTTCCAATATTTGAGCTCGACTCGCCATCCATTTCCAAACTCCCCCCCCCCCCCCCCCTTTTTTTTTTTTTGAACATCTTTATTGATTGAATTAAATTTACACCCCCCCCCCCCCTCCCCCCATCCCACCTTCCCTTCTTCCTCACGCCGCCAACCCGCCCACAGTTCGATTGAATCAATCAATTCATCTTCGTCTCCCTTCCCCCCCCCCCCCCCACCCCCCTCCCCTTCACCACCCCCGCACACACACACATCCTATTTCACGTCTTGCTTGTCTTCCCCCTACTACGCATACCAATGAGCGACCACCTCTCTTTTTGCACCATGATGCTAGTTTTCCTCTCCCCCCCCCTTCCCCCAACCCATGGGACCCCCTCTCCCCCCTCCTTAGTTCTTTTTTTTTTAAACCCTGACCGACTTCTGCTCTGCCAACTATCCCTTTACCCCCCCCCCCCCCCCCCAGTCTTTCCCCCTCTCCTTTTACCCCCCCCCCCCCCCCCCCCCGAAAAAAAAGCCTTAGTACACAGCCACAACGCCCACCCACCTCTAGTCCTCCTACTTCCTGCGTCTCCATCACCCCCCCCCCCTTCTCACTCCGTCACACAGCTGTTGTCCAGAACCTCAGGAGCCACAGATGGGGTGTTGACATCATTGGGAGGGGGGGGGGGGGGGGGGGGGGGGGGGGGGGAGGGGGGGGGGGGGGGGGGGGGGGGGGGGAGAGAGAGAGAGAGAGGAGAGAGAGACAACCTCTAGAACTGAAACGAGAGAGGGGGTGGGGATGGTAGTGTTAAATCCGTAGAAGTGATAACAACGGCAAGATCACGAACTCACCAACCCTTCCCACCCCCATCTATCCGCCTGTCTGTCTGTTTTTTTCCCTGTGCCCCCCCCCCCCCCTCCCTTATACCCGTACCCCCATCTCTTTCCTCTCTCTCTCTCTGTGTGTGTGTGTGTGTGTGTGTGTGTGTGTGTGTGTGTGTGTGTGTGTGTGCGCATGCGTGTAGCAGGCGCGCGAGAAAATCATGTCTCTATGCTCAACTTAACCCAGAATGGCACCCAATTTGAGCTGAGCTCAATCTGAGAACAATGAGAGCGAGAACCAACATCATCTTCTTTTCTCTCACGTTCCCACCCCCTAGACTTCCTTCGCTGTGACGACTCGACTCCTCGCTAGCTGGCCACGACCTTTCTGTCCACCACGGCCACCTGGGATTGTCCTTCCAGCCAGGGACCCGAGGAGCAGTTATTTCAGTTCCAGCCTAACCCGTTGTCCTGGCAGCACATGCTCTGCAACCCGCACAAGAACACCCATCACTTTGTTGACCGTCCACAACGTGCCTCAGATATCCTGATGTGGGAGACGGGGAAAAGACCTGCTGTCCACAGTGAACAGAAGGAAAGTGAGATGTATGGTCATGTATCAAGATCAACCACGGCTTGCCAACGCACCATTCTACAAGGAACAGTGCGAGGAGGCAGAAGGTGAGGAAGACGGAGAAAGAGAGTGGGGGGACAACATCAGTGTATGGACTGGCCTCACGCTCAGCAACGGCCTGAGAACCGGGAGGAGTGGAGGAAGCTGGTTGTGAAGTCTTCTATAGTGCCTCAACGGTCTTCAAGACCTCGGTAGAGGTGAAAAGGTGATAGACGGGAAGGGGGGGGGGGGGGGGGGGGGGGGGGGGGGGCTCACAAGGGGCAAGGGAGACTACCCGACACTACACCATACCACAAGAAAGGACAACACGTTAAGAAGTTCAGCCAAATGGCCGCTCATGTGTTGAGCACCAGTGTCGGTCGATCTGGCAACACCACAGTCACTCTCATCACACTAAGAACAACCAAGCACCCATGACCCGTATACGACAGAACCTAGCAGTATGTGCGTACGTAGCCAGATCAAGTTCTGAACAAAGGACGTCTACTGTTGATGGAAGCGGAGTGTACACAAGGTGAAGGCAACTTTTCACATGACAGATCAACGCCTGCGCAGAAGGTCTCCTTCTGGTTGACCTGACACACAAGGCCATCTTCAATGGCGCCAACTTCTTTTTCACTTCCATCATCCCAAATCATCTATTTCGGCCGCCTCAATGACCTCAACAGACCTTGTCTTTGTACTTCACAGCGTTGTCTTTCATGTCCTCCGTGTCAAACCTTGGAGTCGCACAGAGTGAACCAGCTGGACTGCCCAACATGCGTTGGTACTTCTCTGCTTCAAGCAAAGGGAAGTAAATCCTATGAAAACTCTCCTGAGATGGCTCTCCAAGTGCCCCTGGTTAAACTTTAAATCTGCACTCTCAAGTCGTAAATATTTCATTCAATAAGACCGTAATATTCAGTTCACGTTATTTTGATATAAACGACTTCGGGAATCGACCGCAAAAATCGATTTCATACCGCACTCAAAACATCTCCAACCATCTTCGTAGTTTATAAGCGCACCAGTAAGCGTTATTGTGCAGGCTGCGGCGACGTGTTCTCTCCCTTCAGAAGTGATCGTCAACTTCAATACAATCTCTCTACATCGTTACCACACAGTGATCTGGATCGGGGAGGAGAGGGTGGGGTGGGTGGAGACTTTTATCGAACCTCACCACTACCACCACCCTTCCCTGACCTCATCCCCTTACACCCCCCCCCCCCCTCCCCCCATCAGTAAGTATGGTCACAAGTCCGCCTCCTGATACACGGATGAACGCAATTTGTTCAAAAGCCAGATTGAAACCGATCCAGTTAGTAACTGATAGCAGGCTTAACGCCAACACCAACCTCATGGCAGAAGGACGACTTTGGCTCCATCAAAAAGACCCGAGCTTTACTCAAGACAAGCAGTCAAATGCAGCCACAAACAACGAGAATTACAACACGGATGCCTGTCGGCCGTGTCACACACACACACGCGCGCACACGCGCGCACACACACACGCACGCACGCACACACACAAACACACACACACGATCAAGACAAGCAGTCAAATGCAGCCACAAACAACGGGAATTACAACACGGATGCCTGTCGGCCGTGTCACACACACACACACGCGCGCGCGCGCACACACACACACACGCACGCACGCACACACACAACACACACACACACGATCAAGGCCTTCAGATAGACTGGCAATATCTCGTCTCTCTCTCTCTCTCTCATGAGTAGCGTCTAAGCTGGTCAGTCTGTTTCCCATAAAAAAAAAAAAAGAAACACCCACCCACATCGCCCACCCACCTCTATCCTCCCCACTTCCTGATCTCTCTCTCTCTTCTCCTCTCTCTCCTCTCTCTCTCTCTCTCTCTCTCTCTCCGTCAAACAGGCTATCGTGTTTGAAGAACCTTCAAGAGCGAGAGATGGAGGCGTTGAAATCACACAGAGAGAGAGAGAGAAGAGAGAGAAGAGAGAGAGAGAGAGAGAGAGAGTGAGCTCCTACCAAACTCGCGTGCCTTCCCTCCATTCCCGAGTCACACCATAATAAAGCACTCGTTTCGCCGCTCATCTGCGACGCATTGTGCTGAGTGCTCCGCATCTTCTTCTTCTTCTTCTTCCTAAAATACTGGTTCACTCAAAAACGAGTAGGTCACCAGCGCGCATGTTAAAAAGTAAAATAAAATAACATAAAATAGTGCGACTCAGACTGTTGGGCCCCCCTGAGCAAATTTGGCAACAAGGGGTCGCACTCGATATTCAAGAAGTTAAAAGCAATGGCCAAATTCAGGCCCAGTTAACAGTAAAATATCTGGGAAGTAAAAAATAGAAAAACATCAATATGCAGATCTCAAAACTGTTGTATCAATTTGTTTTTTAAAAGAGATTGCATTTGTGGCAATCTTGATGGCACCCGCAGTGAGTTCCACAGCCGTACAGAACTGGGGTAAAAAGAATGTAAGTGGCTGTCAATATTTGATGCAGGTATGGTATAACACTGACCGTCACTCCTGGTGCTACTTTTATTCAATACTAGTTGTTCCATTGGAATATCAATTACTTTAGCTCTGCCTTTGAAAAAGGTGTTAAGTTTAATAAAAGTGGAGCATGCATCATCGACCTCAGGCGGAGTTGAAACGACAAGGTTGGGGAATAAAAAGCAACCCCCCCCCCCCCCCCCCCCCAATAAAGAAAACAAAAAAAAAACACTAGACCCTTAAACGAACGGCATGAAAAACGGAGGAAAAAGCATCGCGTTTGCACCTTGAAGCCCATGTTAAAATTTATTTAAAAAAAAACAAAAAACAAAAACAAAAACAAAAAAAACCCACCACCACCAACAAAAAACCAGCCATATATCTCCCCTTCGAACGCTAGCACTTGACTGATTCCTGCACGCGCTCTTCCATTCCGTCTCTCCTCCCCCCATGGTGGTTGTGACCAGGCCACATCAGTCAGATCCAACAGACCAACCACATGATTCAGGCGTCGTGAACTCGTTGCTCACCGCCACACTTCACTATGGTATCCATTCTGATTCTTCATCGCACGCTAGCGATTCCAAGTAGACTCAATGAAGTGGATGGATAGGGTACATTTAGTAAGGCAAGGTAATGTTGCTTATTGCCTAGCCGACCGCAAAGGGCCATATCCGGGCTGTCACCGCCTTGAAGTCAACTCACAAGTCATTACCAAAAAAAATTTTTTTTTTTAAATCTAAGTCTAAAATCTAAAATACACCTTAAAAACACACCGGAAATTTGTCTTTAATCTGTCATTTCAAATCATGATTGACGTAGAAACGAGAACAAGAACGTTTATTTTTAATTTTTTTTTTTAATTTTAAGCAGAGACCATCGTCGGGTTACGGAGCACACGACTTTTCCCCGAAGTAAAAAGTTGCTCTGACTGGATGTTCTTCATCTTCGCTGTGCGACTGTCTCACCTGCAAAAAATTGAAGCATGCTTTACTCCTCCCCACCCCCCCTTCACTCCCCCCTCCCCCCCCCCCCCCTCTTCTTCCCCCGTCCCGCCCCCTCTCCTCTCTCTCCCATCGCCTCGAAGTGGAGGAGCACTCAGCCTTGTGCTCAGGCCGTTGAATGATGATGACACCTGTCGAGCACCTAACAACAAGTACAGAGAGAGACAGAGACAGAGAGAGAGAGAGAGAGAGGGGAGCACTTGCAGTACGCGACTCTCGCCTGGGGCGACACTGTGGGTTTTAATACCGTCTTCTACGGGCAAGAGAACTAAACTGAACAGTGACAAACAAAAAGAAAGGGCTCTGCTGGCCCGCCAGGTCGTTGTTCTTTCAACACTCTGAGAAGGAAGTGTGAAGGCAGTTATCTTTTCCTGAACCCTGGGGCATTTCATGGGTGGGGGGGGGGGGGGGGGGTGGGGGGGGGGGGGGGGGGGGGGATGGGGAAATAGGTTAAGAGCAAAACTGATTGCACTACGTGACTGAATTCATCCCTGCGTCCGCATCAGTGTCAACTTGTGCCTCTGTACGGAGGTAAGAAACCACAAAGGATATATATATATATATATATATATATATATATTGAATTTAAACAAAGCTTGCTCTTATGTCTTAGATTGAAGAAATAGGGGAGACAAGCAATTCACATCTGCAGTGGTAGATGATTCGCCTAACTAACAGTATGCGCTTGAGTGGGTGAATGGGGAAAAAAATAAAATAAATGCCTCTCACAATGAACCTTCAGCAAGCTTATAGTCTCCAAGGGGAGACACCCTCCAATAGGGAGGAAAACTCACTAACATATAACTCCTGGTCATATACCGATATTTCGAAACTTGGTGGTTTCTCCTCAGTGACCGCGGAAAGTGGTAATTTGACTCCTCTGCCTTTTCAGTTTTAAGAAGAACGCAAACCCAGAAAAGGCTGGTGTGCAATACCGTAGTATGTTTGTTGAGTTTTCAAAAAACCAACCAAAGGTGCCACCTAAGAAGCAAAAGAAAATCATGAAAGAGCAAAACAAGCTACATTTTTCTATTGATAAATATATATATATATATATATATATATATATATATATATATATTTATCAATATATATACATATATTAATGACGGCGGTAAGAAACCACAAAGGATATATATATATATATATATATATATATATATATATATACATATTTATTAATATATATACATATATTAATGAATATATATATATATATATATATTAATTTATTAACATATATACATATCCAAGGAAAAGATCACCCTAACAGACCGTTATCGGATCTTCCAATATATGCGGCTCTCACAATACAGATAATCCGAGACGAAGTTAATACATCTCTGCTATCTAAGCCCCAAAAGCTGCGGCTACAGGCACTTAAAGTCGTCACAATATGATTTTTTTTTTAAAATCCCTCTTGCATCCAACTCACACTCCCCCTCGCCCACCCCTAGCTCCGAAACCCAACTGAAGAGCGATTAGAATCCTGCCCTGTCCCCTTGCCTCCAAGCCCCCCCCCCCCCCCCCCCCCCCCCCCCAACTGTCTGAATTCTATTTCGCCATACCCTCTCTTCCACGCCATGTTCCTTTTCCTCCGGTCAGGACAACTCCCCCCCCCCCCCCCCCCCCCCCCCCCCCCCCCCCGCGCGCAGTGTCTCTCTTCAAAGGGTTTCTTTACAAACATCGTCACTCCCGTTTTCTCTTTTCTTCATCAGCTTCAAGACCCGACTCTCTCCCCCCCCCCCCCCCCCCCCCCCCCCAAACACACACACACTCACACACCAACTCATTTCCTCCCTTTTGAAGACATGCAATGCATATTACTTCGCCCGCCATAACATACAGAGAGACACAGAGAGAGAGAGAGAGAGAGAGAGAGAGAGAGAGAGAGAGAGAGAGAGAGAGAGACAGACAGAGACAGAGAGAGGGGGAAAGACAGGGCAGAGAGAGGGAAAGACAGGACAGACACAAAGAACGACACAGACAGAGAGACTGACAAGAAAGAGATTTAGAAAGACAGACAACAATAGAAAGACAGAAAAGACAAGAAAGACAGAGAGAGAAAGAGAGACAAAGAAAGAAAGAGACAGACTTTAGAAGACAGAGAGAGATA
>JAFLJL010016235.1:0-2500 GCA_018398815.1 Conus ventricosus
GATCAACAATCCTCTCTGACTTAGTTGAGTCATAAATTAATCCCCCTGGACTCAAATCCATCAACCCTTACCCTCACTTTATGAGGAAACAGTGAGAACATGTCTATGATTACTACTTTGGCTACTGCACTGGATGCACACAAGCGAAGTGGATATGTTCACAGTTCAGTTCAGTGGTTTATTTAATGTCTTTTCATCGCCAGATGATATTAGACACTTTAAAAAAAAAAAAAAAAAAAGACAAATAAAAAACACCCTCCCACACTTAACATATCATCCACATTAGTACTTTCAAACCCACATCTGATATATGCATATTGACATGAGTGTAATAAATACCCTAGCGGTACACAAAGTTGTTGATCTTTATAAAAAATTTGCAACCTGTGACTGCGAAATAACCATGGCAATTTCAGCAACATATGAACCATATAAGACAGTATTGACATTTTCAATGTTATTCATCTGAATACCTTTTCCTCATAGAGTGGGGTCAACACTGAGCATTCAAACAAAGATGATGTACAGAAATGTTTTCTCTGCATACACAAGAAATACCATGAGAATATTTAGTGTTCCAAGCATTCAACCTTAATTTATGAATTAATCTAACAATGTGCCTTGGGCACAACGGTAAAGTAGCCATTTTTTGACTAGAATTCTGCTTATGCACACATTTTTCCATAATTTGGATTAATTCACAAGAGGATAGATCTAAGGGATTGTTTAGTAAATTTTCCGTCTTTCTGTTTGCTCCTTCTTTTGCAAGACTGTCTGCTATTTCATTCCACTTTATACCACAGTGAGATGGGACCCAACAAAAATCAATTCTTATGCCTTGTGTAATGAAACAATGCAGGAGATGTTTTATTTCAAAAAGCAAATCTTTTCTAGCTTTGCAGTCCCAACGCTCTAATGACTGTAAAACTGATTTGGAATCAACACAAAGTAAAATTTGATAGAAAGCAATTGATGTATCATATATAAGTCAAAGCCTTCAGTATTGCATATAATTCTGAGGTATAGATTGAAAACCCCTTTCCTACATAATATGATTTCCTGACATTTAAGGTTGGTATTATAAAGCCTGAACCACTGTCAGAGGATTCCATTACCGACCCATCTGTAAACACTTTTAGATGATTTGGATAGCTGTTTTCTAGATGTTCACGAACTTCAGTTGTTAAAATATTTACATTATCACTTTTCTTTACCAAAGTGTATTTGTAATCAAAAGAAGCATTTAGGTGCTCCCAAGGAGGCATTGGAGGTACTGCAGGAAATTCTGGTATAGCAGTAATATCAATATTACAATGTGACATAAAGTCAGATGTGTAGTTTCTAATTGGTTGAATGTAAGATATGTTTTTAGACCTCCTAGGAAAATCTTTACTGGAATCAATCAGTATTTCTTCAGTAACTGAATTTTCAACAGAAAGACTTCTGACAATATATTTGGATACATCTAATATTCGCTTCTCATTTAGAGGTAATATATTTGTTTCTTTACAACATCTATTAGTGTTTGTGTGTACTGGGACTCCCAGGGCTAATTTCATGGCCTTACTATCCAAGCTTTGCAATCTCTTTAAAAGATAATTAGGTGCAGAGAAATACACTTCCTGCCCATAAGTCAATTTCGATCGGACTAAAGAGATGTATAGATGTAAAAGGGTATGACAGTCCTGACCCCATGGTTGACAACATATAATTTTAAGAATGTTTAATCTTTTTCTTGTTTTATCAATTAAGTTTTCAATATGTGTTTTCCAGTTCAGCTTAGGAGTTAAAAATACCCCCAGGAACTTAAGTTTTGTTTATATTCCAGAATCTGACCATCCAGCAAAAGCGAGGGTAGAGTCTTTGGGTTCTCACCATTGTTAAACAACATAAGACATGTTTTTTCTCCAGATAGTTCAAATTTCCATTGTTCTTCATATATGAAGATAAGTTATCCAATTCCTTTTGGTACATCTTCTGTACAAAATTTATTGTTCTTTTATTGGAATGCTTCCTTAATGTACAATTAATCCACATAGCAATATCATCTGCATATTGTACTACATGCATTGCTTTTGACATAGATTTGGAAGATCATGGATTAGGATTGTGAACAACATGGGAGCAATAATTGATCCCTGAGGAATACCCATGTCTACATTCCTATAGGATGAATAAGTTACTCCAATCCGCGTACATATGCTTCTTTCTGTTAGGAAGCTTTTAATGTAATCAAAAATTCTCCCATAAACGCCAACATTTTTAATTTGTACAATAGCCTTGCGTGCCATATGTGGATATGTATAGGAATATATATTCAGAATATATATTCAGAATAACATTGACATGCCCACTGTATACCAACTTAAGCTACTACACTGAGAGTAAGTAAAGTTGGAGTGAGGAAGGGCATTTAATTGTTGTGGTTCAATGAGAACTAAAATCAAGCCTATAGAACAGACATGTATATACTTACGTATGTGTAAGCAAGTAAAGTTGA
>JAFLJL010016235.1:5000-10000 GCA_018398815.1 Conus ventricosus
CTTTTCAGATTTAATGTTTGCCTTCAATGTTTTTTTTTCTTTAATTTGTAGTCCAGTTAAGCATTTACTTTATTTGCAGGTATGTTGTAGGGATGCTTAGAGGGACATTCATATGCACTTAGATAACCACATTATGCATACACTTACATAGTCACATTTATGCATCTCTCTCTCTCTCTCTCTCTCTCTCTCGGTGCAACAAAGATGGCGATGTGTCAACACCTGAGTTATTTTTGCTCCGCCTTCAAAGCAGTGTACAAGCGACTCTGTTATCAAGTGTGAGACATTTTCGTTACAGTGACATTCGTTTAGATACCGAGAAGACGAGGATATGACGAAATGATAGACTTGGAGCTGTGGAGAAGCAGAATTGGTGTTTTTGTCAGGTCAGTGAGCAGAGTGCAGAAAGTAAACAAAGTCCGCCATGTAAACGGAAACGAGGCTGTCATAACAGTGGCGGATGTGTTGTGTTCCTTCACCGTGTTGCTGTTTGTGCTCTCCTTCCTGAACTGTTTGTCAACAAATGCTCAGGCTGTGACTAGTCAAGATGTTTTTCATACACAGTCCACAGAAGTGTTTGCAAACTACCTTCCAAGCGTGACGACCGTATGTGCGAATGGAGAGTGCAGTGTTGACAGCCCTACACACTGTGCCACACACATGCCGCCAGTGCACAGTCATGCGCTGGCTTCATTGTGTGTTCTGATGCCACGTTGTCACTGCGTCGTTTGCTGTTATCACACGATATAGAATCGAACCCCGGGCCCACTGATCATGATCACGACACGACAAAGAGCGACAAGTTGGCTACCTCTGGCGATTCCACACAAACCACGTGTGACTTACACATCTCAAACGATGCGGTGCAACAAATTCTTCACGCTATAGAGAGGCAGGGACGGCAGCACAGCCAGGAATTAAGCATGATTCGAGGTGATCTGTCTGCCATCAAGTCTGAGCTGGAAAGAGTGAATGTGAAATGTGACGAAATCAATGAACGTTGTAATAGGCTGGAAGAAAACAACACATATCTGTCAAACACTGTCTCCCAGATAAATGATGACGTCACAGAACTATACTCGGCCACACGTAAACAGAAAGAAGAGACACAGGTACTATCGGAGTCTGTTGAAAATTTTCGAACCGAAATCAGTCACATGAATGCTGAATAGACCGCTTGGAAGAATTTTCCCGCAGGGATAATCTCCGCTGTTTGGAATCCCTCAACAGGCGCCGAGAAAAACTATGACGAGTGTGCTGCAGCTGTTGTCCGTGCATTGAATAGCGTTGATGGCCCAAAGAAATGGTCTGAAGACGATATTGTCCGAGCCCATCGGATAGGACAAGGTGATCCCAAACCCATGATCATCAAACTCAGAAACTGGAGGGACAAGATGGAACTGTTGAAGAATAAAGACTGTCGTGATCAGCTGCAGGCCCAAGGTGTCCGGATCGCAAACGATCTTACCAGACGTCAGGCAGCCATGGTTTCACAGGCAAGAAGGGATGGACTCTCTGCTTATTTTGTGCGAGGTGTAATGACGATCGGGCCCAAACGACCTCCCAGAAACGAGCAGGCACCAGGCAAGGATCAGGCACGGATGACAGACCCACACCCGCACAACACCCCACACGGACCGATGGAAGGAACACAAGGGGCAGAGAGGGGCAAACACGCCAACAACGCCAGTGACACATCAACAAACTCCCGCTATTATTAGCAGTGGGGAAACCTCGCGTCATGTGACCCCGGGCAACACCCACCTAGGCAGTTCTTCTCACAGCAGTAAAAAGGGGAAGGACAGAGAGGGAGATTGGTGGGGTGAAATCGACCTCGGCTTCGCGTGGTGAGGGACAGTACAGGCGTGGCGGGGGAGGGGGAAATAGAGGGAGGGGGGCAACACGTGCAGATCGTAGTAAAGACAGACAGCAGACAGAGTTGAAAGGTTACCTGTCAGTGAACGCTCGCACATTTCCCGTGGCCACTGGTAGTGACAGTGACGATAGGCGAGCGTTGCGATCTGGGTCACGCTCCAGTGACAAATAGGACAAGCATGATCAACCGGCAACGCGATTATCGTTTTCTGTGTTATAACATCGAGGGCCTTTTGAGTAAAATTATTGATTATCTTTTATTAATTATGTTCGTGAATTTAATTTCGTGTGCTTGACTGAGACTTTTGTTGGTACATATGATTTCTGTAATATGTTTCAAGATTATGCAAAATATGATGCTCCTGCAACGAAATTATCTTCGCATGGAAGAAATTCAGGTGGAGTTTTGGTGCTGGTAAAAGACTGCTTTTCTCAGTTTGTTATGCAAGTTAGAGTAAAGTGCGATAATTTGATTGTTTTGAAATTGGATAAATGTTTATTTGATATGGAAAAAGACGTTTTATTCATTGCTGGTTATGTGCCCCTGAAGGTAGTCCTTATTAATAACTGTGAAATGAAAAATGGCATTCTTATTTTGAAGAACACCTGTCAGACTTGCTTGAAAAGGAAGATATGTATGTTATTTTTTGTGGCGATCTTAATTCTAGGACAGGATATGAACAACCGAAAATTGAAAATATGATTGATTATTTACACCCTAATGAAAACCTGGATTATGATGAAGAAGTAAAGTTCCTACGATGTTCTAAAGATAAAACTGTTAATGAATTTGGTAAATCACTGTTGGACTTTTTTTTCATGCCTGGTTTAATAATATTAAATGGTTGCTGTCAAGGGGATTCACATGGCGATTTTACATATATTTCACCGCACGGAAGCAGTACCATTGATTATTTTATTGTGTCTGAGGAACTACATGGTTACTGTGACATGCTTATTAATGAACAATTGTATTCTTGGCACTTGCCTGTTGAAATGCGATGGGAGAAAAGGAGAGAGTGTTGTGGAAAGAGAGACAACAGTGCGTGGCGAGGAAAAAGTTGTGTGGTGTGAGGAAAGTGCACAGATATATAGAGAGGAACTGGAATCTAATACGTTTAAAGAGAGCATGGAACGAGCAAACAATTTTTTGGATTTTGATGTAAATGAATGTGTTGATCTTTTTTCGAATGCGTTATATGGAGCTGCTGCGTGTATGGTTCGTGTGGTTGGGAGGTATACAAAAAAAGTTAATGATTGGTTTGATTGGAATTGTGAAAGAATGAAAAAACAAGTCACGGGCCTCCTCAGAAGTTATAGACGTTCTAAAACAAACCTTATTGAACGAAGACAAAGTTACGTAAAGGCTAGAGCAGATTATAATAAATTAAAGAAAGATAAAAAGAAGAAATTTGATTTTGATAGATTAGTAAAACTGAAAGCATCTGTTAACGACCCAAAATTGTTTTGGTCAACAATAAGATCAATAAGCAAAAAAACTTTATCTACAATCAAATATCGGTTGAACAGTGGCACGATCATTTTCAGAGTGTTTTTAACTCATTTGATAATTCTGATTCTCAGGAGGACATATTTTATGTAGAGGACGAATATTCTCAAGAACCTTTATTTAATGATACAATAACTACAAGAGAGGTAAACGACAGTATTAAAAGTTTAAAACGTGGTAAAAGCGCAGGCCCAGATCGTATAATCAATGAGATGTTGAAAAATTCTAATAATCTGATAACAGAATTTCTTGTCAGTTTGTTTAACAGACTATTCCATTGTGGAATTTTCCCAACTGAGTGGTCAAATCAATAATTGTACCTTTGTTCAAAAAGGGAGACATAAATATTCCAGATAATTATAGAGGGGTATCGTTATCAAGTGTACTGGGTAAAATTTATACTAACATCTTGAATAAAAGATTAACACAATGGGCAGAGAGGGAGGAAAAAATTATTGAACAACAAGCAGGTTTCAGAAGGGATTATAGTACAACCGATCATATTTTCACATTGTATTCAGTAGTCCAGCGTTATCTTTCAAGAAATTCAAAACTGTATATAGCATTTGTTGATTTTCGTAAGGCGTTTGATTCCGTCAATAGAAATATATTATGGGATATATTAAGAAAATCTGGCGTTGACGGTAAATTGTACAAGGCTTTAAGAGGGATATATGATACAGTTTTGGCTTGTGTTCGCGACAAATGTTTGTATTTAAATATTTCTCTTGTCCAAGAGGGGTAAAACAAGGCTGCATATTAAGTCCACAATTATTCTCTTTTTTTATCAATGAACTTGCTATAGAGTTATCTAAACATGGAAGACATGGCATACAGTTACTTCCAGGAGCAGTTGAAATATTCTTATTACTATTCGCCGATGATGTTATTTTGTTTTCAGATACTCCAATAGGACTCCAAAACCAACTTAATGTGCTCAAATCTGAAGCAGATCGATTGCAGTTAACAGTAAATTTAGACAAAACCAGCATAATCGTTTTCCGCAAAGGAGGGTATCTATCTGCAAGCGAAGTATGGTGGTACGGTAAAGATGAGGTCAGAGTTACAAACCAATATAAAATACTTGGGCATGATTTTCACCACAAAATTAAGTTTGACACCAGGATGGTCAGAAACAGCCCGGAAAGGGAAAAAAGGGGGAATTGAAATTCTTCGTGCTTTGAGAAGACTTGGATCCACTGATATTATTTTGTTTTGGAAATTATTTGATTCTCAGATTGAACCGATGCTGACGTATGGCGCTGAAATTTGGGATTAAAGGAAAACAAACATATGGGAAAATGTTCACACTTATGCCATTAAGAGATGTTTAAATATACCTTTACATTCTTCAAATAAAATGTCGTACGGTGAATCAGGCAGATACCCGTTACTTATAAGAACCTATGTTAAATGTCTGAGATACTGGCTAAAACTAACCCGGTTACCAGTAACACGTATATGTAAACAGGCGTATGAAATGCTCCTTAGACAACATGAAACAGGACATCATAATTGGGCATCAGATATCAAAGAGCTTTAACCGAAAATGGATTTGGCATAATTTGGTTGATGCAAGGGGTGGAAAATGAAAAACTGTTTTTGTATGAATTTA
>JAFLJL010016235.1:17500-20000 GCA_018398815.1 Conus ventricosus
AAGCTTAGACCGCATTCTTCGGCACAATCTCTCTGTACGGAAGCGTTGCACCCGTTGGGTGCCCCACCAGCTGACTGGGGAGCAGATGAGGGCTAGGGTTGAATGGTGCCAGTTTATGCTGCAAAAATTTGACGGAGGAAGATCAGATACGGTCTCCAATATCGTCACAGGTGACGAAACCTATGTTTACCAGTATGACCCCGAAACAAAGCAGCAGTCGTCAGTTTGGCTGTTTCCAGGGGAAACCCCACCTGTGAAATTTAAGAGATCAAGAAGCTGCACAAAGCAAATGATTGCAGTTTTCTTCGAAAGATTTGGCCATGTGACTTCTGTACCGCTTCTGGAAAGAAAGACAGTGAACGCTGAATGGTGCATCAACACCTGCCTGCCAAAAGTGTTCGAGGCTTGGAGTGCACGGCGACCACGGACCGGTATCCGCCACCTACTCCTCCACCACGACAACGCCAGCGCCCACACGGCAGCTGCAACTTTAGACTTCTTGCAAGAGAACAGCGTGCAGTTCGCCACTCATCCTCCGTATTCTCCTGACATAGCCCCTTGTGATTTCTTTTTGTTCCCTTGTTTGAAAAAACAACTGAAAGGAAAGCCGTTTGAGAGCCCTGAAGATGCCCGAGCGTTTGCCGAGGGCTTGATTTCTGGTATACCTAAGTCGGAGTGGGCTGGGGTGATGGATTCGTGGTTTAGAAGGATGGAAAAGTGCATACACGCTGATGGAGGATACTTTGAAAAGCTGGGCTAGGTAAGAAATGCCAGTGTACTTCCATCTTTTCCATCGAGAACTTATGGGGGGCCCTCGTATAGCCGGGCAAGGGCCGGATGGGGGAAAAAGCATGTATTTGCCTATCTGTTAACCTTGGAAATAGAGATTAGGAATTAATCAAGCAATGAATCTCCTCTCTCTCTCTCTCTCTCTCTCTCTCTCTCTCTCTCTCTCTCTCTCTCTCTCTCTTTTCTCTCTCTCTCTGTAACCAGAAAATGAGGTGACAGAGAAACAGGTATTCCAGACACACATTCAGCACCTTCATGAAGTGAAGTCTCAGAGGCGATCTTGTAAAATGATAAATATTTCATTAAAACACCTTTGGATCCTTGCCTACATGCACAGACTTACAAGCTACTGCATTTATCCTTCAAAGGCCTCTCCAATGTGTTAACAAATCAATTTTCATGCTAAGTTCGTCTTTTCAATTATCAGTCCCCGAGAGTTCTTTAGCAACGGATTCCACACTCCGAGGCATCAGATCACCACCACAGCTCTGATAGTCAATATCCGCGGTCTTCACACATAAAGGTCTTATTATGTGGGAGCTCCCATTGAAGAAACTAGAATTCTCTTACCTTGAAACTTGTCCTCTTCATGGAGGTGTATGTTTGATGGCTGTCCTCTTCATGGAGGTGTATGTTTGATGGCTGTCCTCTTCATGGAGGTGTATGTTTGATGGCTGTCCTCTTCATAGAGGTGTATGTTTGATGGCTGTCTCCCGATACCTCACGTGTTCTGGAATGACTTGCAGCTCTGCGCGTGTCGATCCTCCTCTCCTGTCATAGCGTTCTTCTTCTCCACTTCCAGATCCCGTCTGTAGGCCTTCTTCTCCACTTCCAGATCCCGTCTGTAGGCCTTCTTCTTCTTCACTTCCAGATCCCGTCTGTAGGCCTTCTTCTTCTTCACTTCCAGATCCCGTCTGTAGACCTTCTTCTTCACTTCCAGATCCCGTCTGTAGGCCTTCTTCTTCTTCACTTCCAGATCCCGTCTGTAGGCCTTCTTCTTCTTCACTTCCAGATCCCGTCTGTAGGCCTTCTTCTTCTTCACTTCCAGATCCCGTCTGTAGACCTTCTTCTTCACTTCCAGATCCCGTCTGTAGACCTTCTTCTTCTTCACTTCCAGATCCCGTCTGTAGGCCTTCTTCTTCTTCACTTCCAGATCCCGTCTGTAGCCTTCTTCTTCTTCACTTCCAGATCCCGTCTGTAGACCTTCTTCTTCACTTCCAGATCCCGTCTGTAGGCCTTCTTCTTCACTTCCAGATCCCGTCTGTAGGCCTTCTTCTTCTTCACTTCCAGATCCCGTCTGTAGGCCTTCTTCTTCACTTCCAGATCCCGTCTGTAGGCCTTCTTCTTCTTCACTTCCAGATCCCGTCTGTAGGCCTTCTTCTTCTTCTTCACTTCCAGGTCCCGTCTGTAGGCCTTCTTCTTCTTCACTTCCAGATCCCGTCTGTAGGCCTTCTTCTTCTTCACTTCCAGATCCCGTCTGTAGGCCTTCTTCTTCTTCTTCACTTCCAGATCCCGTCTGTAGGCCTTCTTCTTCTTCACTTCCAGATCCCGTCTGTAGACCTTCTTCTTCACTTCCAGATCCCGTCTGTAGGCCTTCTTCTTCTTTACTTCCAGATCCCGTCTGTAGACCTTCTTCTTCACTTCCAGATCCCGTCTGTAGGCCTTCTTCTTCTTCACTTCCAGATCCCGTCTGTAGGCCTTCTTCTTCTTC
>JAFLJL010016236.1:0-5000 GCA_018398815.1 Conus ventricosus
CCAACCCTGACTCCTTCGCCCTCAAACCAGTTTGAGGGCGAAAGTGAGTCAGGATTGGCATTTATACTTCTCTGAGCACTGCTTAAAACTGCACGTTATAAATTGTGTTTGATTTCGTTATACCTGAGGATATGGCCCTGTTTCTTGCAAGTTATGGTCAGTCGATTGCATTTATGTATTGTTGATCATAATGCATATTTCGCGCATATCACTTTACATGCACACTTTGAACAATATTTCTTTTTTCTACCAGACATAAATTGTTGTGTTTCTGTACGTGTCTGTAACTGGGAATTTCCGGAATGACTCACGACTTTGTAAGGCATGTCTGAAAGAATAACAGTGGATAAAAGTCACATGTGTGTGTGTGTGTGTGTGTGTGTGGGTGTGCGTGCGTGCGTGCGTGCGTGCGTGCGTGCGTGCGTGCGTGCGTGCGTGTGTGCGTGTGTGTGTGTGTGGTGTGTGTGTGTGTGTGTTGTGGTGTGTGTGTGTGTGTGGTGTGTGTGTGTGTGTGTGTGTGGCGTGTGTGTGTGTGTTGATGGACCGATAAGAGATTTGTTACGAGCAGTTAGCTATATGTAGTGATTCATACTAAAATTCTTTACAACTAGGCTAAACATTAGCACAAAGCAAGTATTACAACGTAAAGGAGTACAGGAAATCTGGTATAACCAAAATGTTAAGTGCTCATATCTATAGGAACACTTGTTACAAAAAAGAGCCCATTGGACTAATCATCAAGGAATTATCAAAAAAAACAAGACCTTGTAAGTTCTGGAAAATACACGTGCCATCAGGTCGCAGGCAGTCAGGATTTTCATTTTTGAAATATGCGCAGTGGAAAAGAAGATGCTGAGTTGTGAAACTTTCGACTGCTCCGCAGATGCAATTTAAATTTTTGCGAAATTTTGTACGGAAAGCGTTTAGTTTAAGCCTGTAAAACAGGATTCAAGTTTTCGGTTTTTTTTTTTCAAGTACGTTTGTGTTGGCCAATTGATAGGTAATCTTTCCACTTTTAGCCGCATTGCTAGAAGAAAAAGTAGCTGACTGGGATTTGTCACAGCAGAGCAGTTTGGAGAGAGGTAAATGTATTTTAATAAGAACAAGATTTTGTAGGCTTCATAAACCTTTTCAACACACGTCTTTTTTAAGAGATCATATCCTTCGTATAAACACAGAGGAATGTTGATTTCTATGGATTCATCGGACTTTCGTGCTCCTTTTCTGGCAGCCCGGTCAGCCCACTCATTACCAGAAATCCCACAGTGAGACGGGATCCAGCAAAAATCAACTGTTGTACCTCTTGATATAAGAATACTGACAAGATGTTTTATTTCTAAAATCACCTCACCTCGATTTTTTACAGCAATAGATTCAAGGCCTTGTAGGACAGATTTAGAATCCACACAGAAAAGTTTTTTGTAGTTTGTAAGTGGAGTATCAACAAAAAAGGCCCGGCGAATTTTGGGGCGTATGCACGGGCACGTGGCGGGGTTGGTGTGTGTGTGTGTGTGTGTGTGTGTGTGTGTGTGTGTTTTGGTGTGGTTGTGTGTGTGTGTTTTGGTGTGTTGCGTTTTAGTGTGCTTTAATGTGCGTGGGGTGTGTTTTTCGTCCCTGTGTTTGTGGGGTTTTGTGCGGTGTGTGGTGTGTGTGTTGTGTGGGGTGTGTGTGTGGTGGTGTGTGTGGTGTTGGGTGTGTGGGGCTGTTTTCCCTGCCCTGTCGCCCTGTCTGTGTGCCCTGGTATGTGCGTGTGTGTGTGTTTTGGTGTGTGGTGGGTGTGTGTTGTTTTGTGTGTGTGTGTGTGTGTGGTGTGTGTTTTTAAATGTGCGGGGCGTGCGTGCGTGCGTGCGGGGGTGTGTGTGGTGTGTGTGTGTGGTGTTTTGTGTGGGGTGGGGTGTTTTGTGGTGTGTGTGTGGGTGGGGTTGTAATTCAGCCCTTCTGTTTTCTGTTTTTGGGTATATCAAATCAATTTTCCCTGTTCTTTTACTGATTTTACCATTTATTGTGTGTGAGCACAAGTAAACACTTTTTTCCCTTTTACAAGTAAAATTTACATAATAATGTGAACACGGCCTAAAGGCCCAGAGGGACTCTACGCATATGGACTAATCCAAAAAAAGGGGAAAAAAATTTGGGAAAAAAAAAGGGGGTTTTCTAGGGGGGAAACTAAACCTTTTTAGACAATAAAACTTCTCATTTTTTGGACCGGGCAAATGATGCCTGGGGTCACCAACATTCCGGGAAGGGATCAATCTACAAAAACATCACCCTCCTGAAAACCAAAACCCCATCTCTAATGGGTTTTTTGGACAAAAAATCGCCTTCAAAAATTCCCGTGGTTTTGTTCTGTTGGGGAGATGTATTGAACAGGTAACCGCCGAATTTAAAAAACCACAAAGAAAAACAAAAAAACAAAAAAAAAAAAGGATTTGAAAACGTTTCAAAAAAAACAAAAAAAAAAAAAAAACAATCTAAAAAACGTGTCTCTTGAAAATCATTTTATTATTTTTTTTTCTCATTTGCTAAAATTTTTTTGTGTAGGGTGCGCCATGAAACTCATGTACATGCCAAGGGGCCCATTGGTTAGAGTGCCCAAGTGATAAGCAAACCCGGTAGTTCGAAGAGAGACAGAGAGAGAGAAAACAGAGAGAGAGAAGGGGGAGAGAAGAGAGAGAGAAGGGGAGAGGACAGAGAAGAGAGAGAGAGAGAGAGAGAGACAGACAGACCGACAGACAGATTTTTTGTTTTTTGGGGGGATGGTGCTTTCTATAGCTACATGACTGGATTTTTTGTGTCCCAAAAAAAAAGGTACTTTGCTTTTTTTTCATTCAAAATTTTTTTCCTTTCTATGTTTTCATATGGATGTGAAAATATCCTTCCCTTTCATCCCAAAATGGAGAGTATGCATATGAACCACTCCATCCATGTAACCCCTTTACTGACCGAGAAATTGAAAAAAAAAAAAAAGAAAATTGAAACTTTCCCCAAAAAGGCAGCTACATTTGTTAATCAACAAAGATTTGTTTCTCACGTGTGATGGAAAAACTGATTCAAAATTTCTTTTTCTATCGTTAAAAAAAAGGTATCAAAACATAGGAGCGTGGAGGGGTTTTTGTGTAGCTTTCATCTCTGATCATTTCGGTAACCACATACCCCTTTCCGGGCCCACCCGAAATATAAAATTTAAACCTCTGGGATATACTGTAAGGAAAATTTTGGGCCCTTTAATGTGAGGAAACCCCCTGCTTAAAACTGCACGTTGTAAATTTCCCTTTCAAAATTTTGTTAAACCTTTAGGAAAATGGGCCCTTTTTATTTCACATTATGGGCCAAATCCCGCATTAAAAGTATTGTTGATCACCCTGCAAAATTTTTCGCAAATTCAAAATTATAGGGACAGTTTGAATAATTTTATTTTTTTAAACCAAAATAAAAATGTTGTGTTCGTAAAAAGCGTAACGGGGAAAATTTTCCCGGGAAAGAAATCACGAGTTTGTAAGGCGTGTCCCGAAAGGGAAAAACACAGGAGCAAAATCACGTTGTGTGTGGTGTGTGGGGTGTGTGTGGGGTGTGGGTGTGAGGGGTGTGTTTGGGTTGTTGTGTGGTTTTGGGTTTTGTGTGTGTGTCTGGATCTGTGTGTGTTTGGGGTGTGTGTGTGTGTGGTGGGTGTGTGGGTGTGTGTGGTTGTGTTTTGTGTGTGTGTGTGTGTGTCCCGTGTGTGTGTGTCGCGAGCGGGCGTGCGGGGCGTGCGGGCGTGCGTGCTACGGGCGTGCTGCATCGTGCATGGTGTGTGTGTGTGTGTGTGTGTGTGTGTGTGGTGTGTTGTGTGTGTGTGAGAGAGAGAGAGAGGGGAAGAGAGAGTGTGGTGTTGGGGTGTGTGTGGGTGTTGTGGGGTGTTTTGGGGGTGGGGGTGGGTGTGGTGTGTGTGTGGTGGGGTGTGTGGTGGTTGTGTGTGTGTGTGTGGGGTGTGTGTGTGTGTTTGTCCCCGACACCCCGGGGACCCCATACATGGGTGCATTTTTAAAAAACCGTAAAGTGGTTTTGTTTTGTGTGTGTGTGGGGTGTGGGGGGCGTAGCCCGCGCTGTGTGTGTGGGGGTGTGTGTGTGTGTGTGGTTTTGTGTGTGTTGTGTGTGTTTGTTGGGGTTTAATGTGTGTGTGTGTGTGTGTGTGTGGGGTGGGGTGTGTTTGGGTGTGGTGTGTGTTGTTGTGGGGAGTGTGTGTTGTGTGTGTGTGTGTGTGTGGGGTGGGGGGCAAAGTGTGTTTTGGTGTGTTTTTGTGTTACATTTTGTACAGAGTTGATATTTAAAGTAGGAAGATATTTATGTAAATTTGGGTTTCCTTTTAAATTTGAAAGAATTTTTTTCACATTTTATTCCACAGACCCCGGGCCTTCACACAACACACACACACACCACACACACACACACACACACACACACACCCACACACACACACACACACAAAACACAAACCCCCACACACACACACACAAACACCAGACAAACACACACCCACACACACCACACACACCACACACACACACACACACACACACACCACACACACACACACACACACACCCCACACACAAAAAACACACACCACACAAAACACACACACCCGTATAAGCAGTAGGTGATTCTCGTTTTTTTCGTTTTTTTTGTCAATGTCCTGAAAATTTTTTTTTCCCTTTTTTCTTGTTTAAACCAAAGAGGCGAAACGCTCCCTGTTTTTTTCTTGTAAAATTTTTTTGCCCTTTTTGGGGTGATGGGAAAAAAATTTTCTTCTTTTTTATTTTGGAAAAAAAAATATTGATCTGTTTCTGGGAACTACAAAAAAAATTTTGCAAAAACGAAAACTGGGGAAAAAAAAAGAAAAAAATTAAAAAAAAAAAAAAAAAGTTAGTCCCAAAGGGAAAATAAAAAAATTCTTCCCTTCAAGCTGGAAAAAAGAGGTGCATATAAAACCAAAACCCCGCCATTGACTTTCCCTCCTAAAA